>JABVZX010000352.1:3717545-3728719 GCA_020883565.1 Drosophila pachea
TTACCGTTAGGCGGTGGCAGGGAACTACTTTTAATGCGGGATTGGATTGTTGTGGATAGGGTGGCTATAAAAACGTAAGCAGGTTTTTGCAATTTTTGGTATTTTTGGTTTTGTTTTTGTTTTAATTGTTTTTATTGGTTTGGATTTCGACGTCGAGTTTGGATTTTGGGGTTGACATTTCATTTTTGTTTTTAGACCAAAACAAAAGGCGCATGGAAAAATAAATTTGAATATAAATTTTTGTTGTAAATGTATATATTAATTTTTCCTTAACGGCGAAACCATTATGCAACTCAAACAAAGGCAAACAATCATTAAGTAAAGAATTGAAATTATAAAAAAAAGAAAATTATAATAGTACTATTAATAACAGAAGACGCGTTTCCTAATTAATATAATTATTATTATTATTATTTTGGTGTTAGTTTTTGTTAAGAGGTACGAATTGGGTTAGTCTACTTATGAAAAGTACCATTCTACTATTTTATTTTGTTAGTCAACAGATAATTATAAAAGTTTCATTAGCGTTAGATAACTTAGTTAACTCAATTAATATTCTTATTCTTGAGAAAACAAAGAGAAGTACAATCATCGAAACTATATAAAATTCCCCTTTTGTCCTTGCAATGAAATGATACCAAAGTAAAATATTTATTTGCATAATCGATGTCCTGAATAATCCTACAAAGGTATCAAAGTTGAAGTCCTTTTCTTAATTAAATAGATTTCAAAATTAGATCTGCAAAGGAATTCGAACTTCGGCAAGCCAAAGACTTTTTCTGTCTTTCGCAATATGCACAATTCATATTAATTCAACGTATTTTACACAAATATTATTGTCACGCACATTGAAGCCAACAACAACACTTTGTTATCAGCACGCACACTTATTATAATTAAAAATAATAATAATAATAATAATAATAATAATAATGATATATTTATATTTGAATGTATATAAATATTTGTGAAGATATATAAACTTCTAAAGTCAAATGGGATAGATTTACAACACGAACAGCTCAATGATTTTTAGCCGTTCCTCAACACTGACCATGTTAGTATTTAGTTACAATTCGGTAATAGTTTTCAAATGTTTGCTAATGGAAGTTAGTTGGTTTTGTTAGTATTTAGTTCACTCAACATGCTAAGCTATAGAATGTTTATTCGAGAGACCAATCAAACGCTTCATTACAGAACAATAAATAATAATCGGAGTAAGAAAATGAAAGAAATGTCTTAAACTAAAAATACGAAAAAAATGCCGCAAGACCAGAGACTAAACTAACAGTGAATTATGAACATACCTTATATGTAATTGTATGCTTTTTTGGTATTCGTTTTTTTTTTATTATCTATTTAGTTTGTTTTGTATTTAGACACTTAACTATGATAATATCCAGTCGAGAAGTACGTTTTTGAAATGAACGAACAAACTTGCGGTGTGTGAATAAATATTAAAACTATATTGAAATTAATTGCAAACGAATCGAATTAACAAAATCTAAGGAAATCCGATATTAACTAATGACTGATAGTTTTCATTAATATATACATACTATATATATGCAAACTAGGAATAAATTAAGTCAAATCAAAAGGAAATCAAGTTTCAACAAAAGGCAATGAATCAACACACGCAACAAGAAAGTGCGTGTATTTTCTATAGTATTTTTTTGGTTTCTTTTTTTTTTTTTGCTTTTTCTGTTGGTGGTTTTGCGCAACGTTTGGCTACTTACATGGGCGTGGCTTACGTTCAGTTCCGGCCGATGCAGTCGGTACCTTTTTACGGCTCGTCGGCGCCTGACTCGCTGAGCGTATCTGTCGCTTGGGAGACTCATTCTCAGCAAGGACCGCGCCAGGACCCACAGATTGGGAGCGTGCTGAGCCACGCCGAACGAGGATGAAGAGATGCGGTTTTTGGTATTTGGTATTGATACGGTTTCAGGTTTTTGATTAGGTTTTTCAATTTCCGTGAAAATGTTTCGATGACAAAAGTATGAATTGTTTAATTTGGCATCGAAACTGTTTGCTTAACTTATGAATATGAGCTTGAGGTATGACTACTGCATTGTTTGTGTGAGGTTCTTGATTTTGTGTAAGGCGCTACAGAGTATGTTCATCATACTTAGCTAATCTTAGCGGTATACACATATATATATATATATATAACATTTCATGTATTACCCCGCACATGTTGACAGACCCAAATAAAATATGATTTGATGTAATGTTCTACTATGTACATAATGAATATCAGAACAACTTTTAGGCATATAGTTCCATAATCATGTATTCTCGGCACAGTCGAGCTTTATCTTCTGCCAGTAAAGTCTCCGATTTATACCTTATAACACATTGATTTTGATATCAGATGAAACGGATGAAACACCCCTTTCTTTATAAGCGTTCAACACCTTAACCATTTGACCAACGATCTTAACAATAGAACACACCTTTAAAACGATAAAATATTGATATGTTTATATGTACAGACATTCTATACAAAAACATACATTTTGTTTGGTATAAATATGCAAGAAACAAACTCTTTTCCAAAATCAAAACCTCGTTATATAACAAGCTACAGTTGAAAAAATACTCTTGTGCACAAATCTTATCAATCCAAACGATTTTTCAGTGCACTTTCATAGTAGATTGAAAATTGTTCTGCAAACAATTAATTCAAAGGGAATTCCTTGAATCTAAAGCAAATTAGGTAATTTAAGCATTAAAGCAAACTATTTGATAAACGAAATAATTATAAAACATAAAGTGTTCAACTCGGCGTATACTTATTTGTTGGACGTGTAAGTGTTTGAGACCTGCATCGTTTAGTAAGTGTACTAGAATGTGCTTTGTGTATCAATAGTTGCTTAGAAATAAATAATTCTAATAAAGTGTTATCTTGTAGACCTTTGGCTACAGTCAGAGTTATAAATAGAATATTGTGAATATGAATTGGTAACTACTTACTTTTGAGGACCTTCTTAGGGCTGCCCTTCTGAGGACTGCCCTTCTGCGGCGAGCCGTGCCGCGAGAGGGCTGTCTTCTTGGGACTGCCACGTTGAGACTCCGACTCGCGCTTGGTCATAGCTGGCATCAGCTTCTCACGCGTGGGCGAAGGCAACAGGGCGCCCTCCTCAACATCTGCTAAAATGAATGGAAGCGGAATCAGAGAACTGCAGCTGATGTCGAGAATCTGATTTTGTTCGTAGGCCATTCAAGATTGCTTTAGAACTGTATACATTGAAGCTATTGTCAACTTACCCGGACCCGTGGTGCGTTCCAAGTGATGGCGTATATTGCTAAAACGTGCTGGCAGTGCTGAAATCTCTTCTTTATTATCAATCAAATAGGCTTGGCCAGGAACTCGTGGCTTTTGTGGCTGTGTCGCTGTTTGCAATGGAGCCGATTTTTTATTATTCTCCTGCTCCTTCTCCTCCTTCGTTATGGGTCTAAAAAAAAAGTCGAAGCCATGAAGTGTAGCCATAATGTTAATAATATAATTGTAATGCTAACTAACCTGTGCACAGAGGATGCTAAGGAGAGGGCTGATAGTGAGCTGCGCTTCGAAACCTGATCCCAGAGATCCCGTTGCTTTTTGTACAACTCGGGATCGATCTCTATGCCCCAGCCGCGACACTGCACAGGCAGAGAGAAAGAGAGAGAGAGAGAGAAGTTAGTTATTGATTATATTATGTAAGGGTAGCCCACAACTGCTCTGAGATAGTCTCTCCCGCTCACCTTATATTCGCCGGCCTTCTTGCGCAGCTCGACCATCTCCTTGAACCACAAATCCAAATTCGGTTTGGAGGCCGGCGGTGCAGTACCGTTCATGACAACCAGCTGGCCCTGTTTGTTATCATCCTTGGCAGCTGCAACAGCATCAGCGAAGCCAAAGTTCTCCCGTTTCGTAATGAAGTGATTGAGCCGCTCCTGATCGATTGTTTGCGAAAACGGACGTGTTGCAATTTTGCGCTCCACAAAATTCACTTGTCTGTGTGAAGAGCACATTTGTAGTCAGAAAATATAATAGACAAATAATAATAATAGTCAGATGAATGCTAGTGACAAGTGCGACACGTTTGGCAGCTGGGTGGCTTGGATGGATATGTGGGCGGGTCGATGATGATGGGCCCTGGCTGGTTATAGAATTGCCTGATGGGGCCACTCTGATATGGTACAAGCTCGTGATTGTATGAGAGATACAGATTGAGAATGCAAAAAGGAAACATATTAAATTGTTATCATACTTCTCGTGTGTTTTTCTATCATCCGTATCGCTAACCAAAGGCTCCAGCTCATGCAGTTTAGCTGAAAGCACACAGATAAAATATTTCAACAAATCTATACCATCTAAATGAGAACGTAATTAAATTGATTCTGTTCATCATTTACATAGAGTAGAGATTAGAAAATCAAAATATATAGAAGAGTATTAATTGGATTCAAGTGTTAACTAAAGGACAACTTTATTCGTTAAGGATCATAAATGAAAAATATTGTTCAACTTTGCAAAGTGTGTGGCTAAAAAGAAGTAAGATTATTCTCAACTGAGAATTGACGTGAGTCTTTTTACAGCAAATCAAATGAGCCGCAATTTTGAGCTGGGTTCGCGGTGGTTCGGTGGGTTGTGAGTGTTGTTTTAGTAGTGGTTAGTCGTGACACTGGCTAAACTAGCGCAAAATTTCTAGAACCTCAGAAAGAATCAAAGAAAATAATAATATTAATACAAATTATTTATACGATTATTTTCTGATATTTTGCAAAGCATTTGTTGAAAAGAAACTGAACAAAAGGATAACTATATAATTTGCTTGCTTGGGCGGGTTGAGGGTCAACTTTCGGAATATAGAACGAAATTCGAACCAATCTTTGATCTTAATATACGTAAAAATATAAACATTTCGAGTTCAATGCAGCGCAGTGTATATATATTGTTTTAAATCGTTTTTATGTTTTTTGATTTTTATTTAAACAGTTTTTTTTTTGTTTTTAAGCACTACTACCAATTAATTTTGAGGCTGCACTAAAAAAGCTCTTCAAGCTCAAGGTAAAGGCAAGACTTAAAAGCTTTGCAATGGAAGCCACTTTATCATTGTTGCAAATGAAATAGATTCTATACAGATATATTATAGGTTTATATATATGTATATATGTATATTGATTGAAAGTAGCTGCATAGATTGTGTTAATTTTTTTGGCATTGAGGTACAATTCGATTTTGGCTTACGGTTTGGATTGTCTTACCTACGCACTTGGCTTTTACTGTAAATTTGAGTTTTGTTAGATGTGTCTATGTTTTCGTTAAATTCGAATCTAAAATTTAGTTACACATATTGGAAATAAAAAGTATATATATATATATATAAATGTTTCCATAGATCCATAATAACTTTCTTTCTATTCATATATTTGTAGTTCTATTTTATGCTGCTCTAGTTTTTCTTCAAAACAGAAAAACAAACTAAATCCAGATATAAAAAAATAAAAATTTTAAAATCAATTAAAAAACTGAAACGTTTTCTATATCCCTTAAGCCAGCTGTTATTTCTGAACTTCCCTTTATATGTACGAGTTATGCTGATATAATGAATGATGCTTGATGCATGATGCTATTTCCGTTTTATCATTTCTCGCATGCAACTTAACTAAGGCCAACGTAACTCCTGCGACTTAGATATAACAAATTATAATTGAAATATGAATAGGAACATAACTGTAGAACAGAACACACAACCTGCGACGGCATGCTCCGGCTACACGTAGCTATCATTCGCGTAAAATTGCATTGATACATGATTCATTTGGAATATTGAGCTTCGACCGGGGGCTTTGCGGTTTCCTTTCGTTTTTCATTAGATTAGACAACGATCAATGGAATTTTACGACTTGGCATCAACGGAAATGAATATGTTTGGTAATTTACCATGTTATTGATGTTTACTTTTTTTAGAACTAATAAAAATGAATTTAGTTCAACACTTACGTCAGCTTTTTTTTTTTTTTTTTTGCTATAGGGATATTCTTGTGTGTGTGTGTGTTTGTGTTTTTTTCTTTTGGAAAGGAATTTAGCATAATTTCGTTCTATATAAAATAGATATTTAGACTTCCAAAGAGAGAGAGAGAGAGAGAGAGAGTAAAGTTGGCTAACTGCTTGAAAAAATAGTATTGACAAAAGCGTTAAAATAAAATATGCATTGAAAAACGTTAAATGAAATCGTGTGTTCCTATATTAAAAAATTTCAACAAAAATTATAAAATGATTTGTACTTAAGAAAAGGTTTATTCAAGGGTGACTTAAGCATAGAACTTTGTTACGCAACTGCGTTTAATATATATAGTATATATATATATGCGATTTACAACTAATGATGAATATATCTTTCTGGATGAAAAGCAAACGTGTTCCACGACGAATACATAAAAAACTTGAAATTCTTTTGTTTAAATTTGGCAATTCAGAAAAGTTTTCTTCTAAGTAAAACTTGAGTCTTCCAGTCAAGGAGTTATTCTTCTGTCCTTTTCTTTTATCATTTCATTTTGGAAAGTGAAGACGATTGCAGAAGATTTATCTAGTTCGGACGGAACGAATAGTGAAGAGAGTTCTTCGAAAACTGCGCACTCAACAGCTACTTTTGTTAGAATTTAGTTAGTTTTATCGTCTATTGTTATTTGAAATTAGTGGCAATCAAATCAAATGTAAAATTATTTGTTTTAGTACGATCGATGGGTTAATTTTTTGTTATTTTTGTTTTTGTTTTTTTTTTTTTTTTTTGTAAATTGTTTTTGTACTTGTTGCTGTTGTTGGTTTTGTTTTTAGTAAGTAGATACATATACGAGATATTGAAAGAAACTATGCTCTAATAGGATAAATATATATATGTAGATATATGTATTTGGTAGTAGTAGTAGTAGTAGTATAAGTATGCTTAGCGACGACATATTGCTGTCGCACCTTCTTTCTGATTTGTTGTACGTTTTTTATGCACCGTTGGCATGCCGTTGGCACCTATCGTTTGATATTGATGTGTGTGTTGTGGCTGTTGACCCGTACGGATCGCCCCCAATGATATTGACTTTCTTGGATAATCGCCGGCCGCGGCTCGGGCCGCTGTCGTTGTCGCAATATTCGAATCTTTGCCCTTAATGCGTCGGTCATTGGGCCAAACGAATTGCAGGCGATACTCAGTGCTCAATTTTGTGATGGTCTTTTTCAATAGGCCATTTGACTCACCCGCCTGCGAAAGAGAAGAGCAGAATCACAAGAGACGAGAAGACCAAACAAACAAATCAGAGAGATAAACGAGATAGAAATAGAGAAAAAGAAAGAGGGAAAAGGGAGTAATTGCATTGACGCATTAAGTGATCAATTCAAGTAAGTTATTAGCATTAGCATAAGTATTAGCATTAGGTTTAGTTAGTATGAGTATATTTAATTACGAGACGATCAGATCACAGTTAACACATCGATAATAAATACAGAGAAAGTCAGCATGTTAGTCGAAACGCGAGAGAGAGAGAGAGAGAGAGAGAGAAAGAGGGAGAAACAGAGAAAAATACACATAGTACAAGTAAATTATGTAAATTTCAATATTTAACATTAATTCTTGTTGCTCTAAAAATTGAATACTTAGAAATCATTTATGTACTAATATCATGTAAATATACGAGTGAATGGAAAAATATGCAAAATATTCCGAAATTACACCTAAAAGTGTTTCAATATTTTTGAACATTTTTTCAAAATACATAAACAAGTCGATACTACATTATTAAGTTTAAAAATCAAATCTCTTAGAATTTTGAAAATAGTTTAGATTGTTGTCAATTTGGCTAAATCTTATGTGCAAGAAAATCCAATACAAATCGAAACACTCTCACACATACATAAAAATGTCTATAATAACTGTTGTTGAGGATCTATTAAAACGGTTATAAAGCGCAAAAAAATAATAAAAATCGATAAGCAGCAGTAAAGGCAACTTATGCAAAGAGTTTTGCAGATTAAAATTTTACATTCAGGTCGAGCGCATGCACGTGTATATAACATATGTTTGTCTGTCTGTCTGTCTGTCTGGCTGACGAGCTGACGTTCAGCTGAATGGCACACACACACCCACACACACATTAGCATGTTTGTGTGTTCGATGTTACTACATAAATTTCCCATAGCTGCAATGGCGGGACAGATACAAGTTACAAATGTAACGACATGTGCTACACACACACACACATAGATACACTCATTCGAACGAACACAGAATGGAACTTGCCTATAATAGAGAAAATGTCGAGGCCCAACTGGACACAAGGGAAAGGTGGGAGGGCGGAAATTCAATAGACAGCGACAGTGAGAAAAAAAAAATTGTAATAGAAATTGTTGCGCGTCGCGTGGTGCTTGAATCTCTGGTCCATTGGTCCATTGAATCGCATCCTATCTTAGATCAGTATTGGCGACAGTTTCCATTCACACATATATACATATATTCCACTGCCACATACACATACAATTTCCCTCTTTTCTATTTGTGGCGCCATGACAAGGCATAAAATCATGCTGGTTAGCAATTTTGTCGGCTGACAACTTTGAGGACGTGTCGCAATTCAGATAGGGCGTTGCCATTGCAGCTTATCGTTGTCGGATATATATATATATTTACGGATATATACATATGGAAATCCTCAGACCAAAGACATGTATACAGTACATGCATGAGAGCCAGTTGAAGAGAATAAATCAAGTCGAGATAGGGGCTGGGCTGGGAGAAATTTAAACTATGTCTGGTTGGACTTTAGGGTACGGTAAGTAAGCAGAAATATGTTAGACTGCGCATGACAATAACTGTAAATGAATAAAGCTTAATTTCGATTTATTCATTCAATCTGGGATCAGCTAAAAATTCCTCTACAAGTTATTGTCATTGAACATCAAACAAATCATGCATTAGAAAAGCTTTGGCAATAGCATAACAGCAGGCACACGTAGGATTAATGTAGGGATTTATGAAGATAGATTTACGCCTTAGATAAATACAATATCGATCAGTCAACCTTATAGACGATTAATTATAATATCTAACTGACAATTATGTACCTGTTTACTTGAAGTTCCATCGACCTCCGTTGCAATGGGATAGGCCCGTCCATTGGGAACAACAGGCGGTCCTTCCGATTTGCTGCGGCGCGAAGGTGTGCCACGTTCCTCCGACTGCAAGTAGACAGACAGAAAGAGAGAGAGAGAGAGAAAGAGAGGGAGGGAGGGAGGGAGGGAGGGATGGAGGGAGAAAGTGTGTTGTGTGTGTGTGAGTTAATTAGCAGCTCATTAATATTACGCATACGACATGCTGACGCACGTCATCAGGTAGTACGAACAGCAGCCCAGCCTGTCGCCCAAGTGAAACTTAATTAATTATTTATTGTCAGGATGTGTAATAAAGCATGGACACAGATACACCCCAGCCCATACATATATATAATCAAATGTATGTGTGTCTGTGGCCTTGTGTGCAACATGTGCGCATTTTTAATTAGCATTGGAGAGCGACCAAATACACAAGCGCACAACCACCAAGCCACATTTGGTCTTTTTTATGTGGTATTAGAAACCAACGAGTGTGGCTTTTGGCCACATTCGCACACACACACACACATGTGCACGTATTGCACGTAGTATAAACGAATTAACCTCAATGTCAAACTAAGCAAAAAGCCAGCTCGTGAGCTTATAGTATATTTTAAATAAACTCTTTATCAAACGCGCATTATGCATTAGCCGAACAGGGAACATGTAGAGACCATGTAAAGACTGCACTTGATCGACTAGCTGATGCCCTAGCTTTGCCTAGATGTAATTTAATCTGTTGTATAGAAAAATTGCGTAAGGAATTATCTAAGCTGGAGTTTCCTATAACGGCCTTTCTTTCTTTATAGAAATGCATATAATATGACGATTGTTAGCATAAATAAACTTCTCTCTGCTGTTTGCTGACAAGGAGAATCAAATTTGTGTGTATCCCCACAACCTATTCATAGCCCTCACTTAAAGTTTCAACAGCGCATGAATTTTTATGGTGGCAGCTTCTCAATTTTTGCAAAAAGCCTGCAAATGTGGCCGCAACCACTCAGGTATTTTTTTTTTATTTCATACTTTTTATTCAGGCATTTCTCAACAGGTCATACACACGAGCATTAAGTATACGCAGTGTACGTGCCGAGCAAAATGATATATATTCCTTATAAATCAGCTTTCAATTTATATATTTTATATGCATTTCCTTACTTTATTCCTACAATTTCAATCAGAATCAGAATTTTATATACTGCTAAATTTTTGCATTTAATATGCAAGAAAAACTGATTTCCTTCAAATTTATTGTATTAGCAGCATCAGCTGACATCAGGCAGCAGCTGTTTTTACCACTCGAATTGTTTGTGCTCGCAATCTCTCAAGGTCAAATCAGAGGTGGATGCTCGCCATTGGTACATACACTTACACTTACGCATATGTATATATATGTAAATATATAAAGTATTTATGAAATACTCACCCTCGCCGAACGGTGCGCACTGGCATCTCGACGTCCGTCTGTATATTCGGATCCTATAATAAACTCGTGCGATTTGTATGCTAATTCCGGGCATTTTTTCCGGCGCGGCAATGGCGGCTCATTTGTTGGTCCTTTTTGGGAGAATCATCGTATGCAATGAATGGAATGGTTAGCATAGATAATATATTGGCATCGATAAATCGCCATGACAATGCCAGATAACTGTAAGGCTAAGAATTCGATCGATACGCACCAACAAATTGACTTGGATTCGGAGCTGGCGCCCGGCGTACAACCTCCGGCCTCGAATTGCCCGTAAATTCATGCCAACGATAAGTGCTCCTATACTCCGAATGGAGCTGCTGGTGAAAAAGACAAACAATTCAATCGATCGGCATGAGTATTCATGTATTTAATCAGTGTGTAGTGTAATATTATTATGCATTTTACCCCCCGTCTTACCACCGACATCAGCTCAGGTGTGTAAAGGCAATTTATTAGTAGGCCCGACACACTTACATACATTTGCTCACCCCACCCCCCACCAAAAGTAACTGCAGAGACCGACCTTTAAGTTCTCTTCAAAAATATACTAATGGGACACACACACACACATCTTTT
>JABVZX010000352.1:3744801-3759315 GCA_020883565.1 Drosophila pachea
CCCAAATACTTATTTCGTTTTACCGCTAGCGTTTGCAACTCAACGACGTTACGTACACGACTGAACTGAAAGTGCGCTGCTAAGTACTGTCGACTGTTTGCAGATAGCGGTAGAAACGCCGCCTATCCACCCAATTGAAGCCAAAGCGTCGGCGTTGGAGTTGACGCAGCGCTTGGAAATTGTGCAGCGCAACCGGGGGCAGCTGTTGTGACACTCACTGGAAATCTGCATAGCACTTCTTAAGCAAACATATGTGAAACACTCAGAGGCGTAGCCAATATAAGATTTTTATATAAAATTCATATTTATCACAATAACTTCACTTCTACACCGATATTGCAGAAAAGAATGCTCTTGGCAAGTGCAGCTTAAGCTTGATTTCTATTTTCAACTATCTGGCAACACTTATGGATATTCAGTTGTCTGCGCCAAATGTAATATATATAGCAGCTGACTATCGTAATGCAACGGCTATCGATATTTGCAGAATAATTATCGTGAATTTCCATATCAGCGGCATAACAAACTATGGAGCTGAACTGGGAAGTTGTGTTTTGCGTGGGATTAGCAGTGGTGATACATATTCTGATAATAATGTTTGTCATGGCTAAAAGGCCAAAGAGCATTGTCGGACGTCATGTTGTTGTAACCGGCGGCTCTAAGGGTATCGGGCTGTGTCTGGCGGTGGAATGCGCAATGAAAGGAGCCAATGTTACGGTCATAGCTCGCGACGAGAAAATGTTGAGTAAGTGGGAAACCAGAAAAACAAGCTATCATGATTTCACAACAACTCTCACTCTTTATCTTTGTCAAATGTTGCATGCCACAGGTGGCGCCGTGGCTCTAATGGAAGTCATACGCCAACGACCGGACCAGAAATTCCAATATCGCAGCCTAGACATTAGCGGTGACTACGAACAAGTGGCCAAAGTGCTTGGAGAACTAGAGGAAAGTACGGGAAACATTTTCGCGCTAATCAACTGTGCCGGTATGGCTATATGCGGTTTATTTGAGGAGGTAGCTGTCGAGGATGTTCACAAGCTGATGAACGTCAACTTCTTTGGTAGCTACAATTGCACACGCTATGTACTGCCCAAAATGAAAAAAGCCGGAGAGGGAATAATTGTGCTCACGTCTTCGCAAGCGGCCATGTTTGGTATATATGGCTATGGTCCGTATTCCGCTAGCAAATACGCGCTGCGAGCCATGGCCGAAACGATAGCTATGGAGTCTCGTGTTCATGGGGTATCGGTAACTTTAGCTCTCCCCTGCGACACAAATACACCTGGTTTTGAAGAGGAGGAAAAGTCGAAGCCACGGGAAACTAAAATAATTTCAGGGGGCGGTGGTCTTCTGGAGCCGGAGGTCATGGCCAAAGCCATACTCAAAGATGCATTGGTGAGTAATTTGTATTAACAATAATCATTGTAACCATCAAATCATCGATTTTTATTGCTTACAGCATGGCAAGTTTATATCCACAGTCGGTGTAGAAAGCTGGATAATTACTATGCTGGCAGGCGGATTGTTGCCGTGGGATGGCTTCTTCACGAATTTGTTTCATGCCTTAGTAATTGGACCAGTACGTCTCTTCGGATACGGGCTGCATAAATATTTCAATAGCATCATAAGGAGGTGTGCCCAAGAGGATTGTGCTCAGAAATCAAATGCCAAGGAAGTTGGCAATGAGAAGGTGACAGAGTAAGGATATATACAATCTAAAATAAACTCTTAATTATTTGCTTAATGTATTCCTCAAACTAAACCCAATTAGATTGCATTTAGTGATACATCATTTTATCGCTGATTTATAATTATTACTTAATTTTCTGTTGTAGTCTGTTAACTTTAATAATCTTTTTATAAACCTACAGGTTAAATGCTTAAAATTCCTTTTTATAAACAATTATTAATGCAATGCAATACAACATTTGTAATATTAGAAATCGACCTAATTAAATTTCAATGAAAATGCGGGAGACTTGCGATAAGATAAGATATATATGAAAGTAAAGGCATTGCTTTAAAATGACGTGTTACACAAATTTTCTTGTGCTAGTACAGATAATTTAAAAAAACGCGCCACCTCTTCTGTATTGCGTAGCAATCATTCCCCTCTATCGGCGCTTATCGCACGCTAGGCAACTCTGAATTTGAAAATATCGATTGATATCACTTATCGACTTCGGTAGGGTCACTAATAATAAGAGTTCTGGCGATGTAAGGACGTGTTTTATATTGATTAGAATAGAATTATCTTAATTTGTTTGTAGCGAGTAACAATGGTATTATATATGACCACCGAAATGGTTATATGTAAAGTGACAAGTTTATGCAGTAGACTACGTATAATGTCATGCAAAATTCAATTTGCTATCGTCAGCGGCGGAGTGTTAGTGATGCCACAAGTGGTGTGGAAAAATTTAAATATTTGTAAATAGCTAAAACGTATATTGCCCATAAATAAAAAAGAAATTAAGAGCAATATATGCTAGTAAAAATTGTACTATGTTGAAAAGTTATGCGATGTTATTTGGTTAGTAATGCTATTGACGCCAAATGCCACGACAACAGCTGAAAAACGGCTATCTACTCAGTTCAGTTAATGCCGCTGTTTTCGCAGATAAATACACTGGGTAGTAGATATATATCTGTATTTACGTGTACAGATGTATTTAAATGAAAATCAATGCCAACAAGTGGAACATATTTTTGTTAATACATTTTTTAGAATTTGTAAAATTGTTAGTGCTGCAATTAATACCTATTATAGGAATTGTATAAATAAACGGTCGGAATTAGATTATACCGCGTATGACTGACTTATAAGTACCCTAAGCCCTGGCCAATTAATCAATAATTGTAATTTTCTTCTCAAACTGAAGGGCCTTGAATAACTATGCACATGTTTGAAATTAATAAATTTATGGCTTGATGCTTTTTAAATGTGCATACTCCCAATAGCAACTGTTCAAGGGTATTAGCGACTGCGAAGCGTTCATAATGAAGCGGTCAATTGATTTGTCGGTCGTTCTGCTACTCACTTGCCTTTCATTTATTTGTGTTGCCCTGTTACTTTTGCAAACAGTTATATAAGAACTAGAAGTTCTTGTTTGTATACATGTTCTGTAATTCAAGTTCTCTTTATAAATATGGCTAATCAATATTAAAAGATGTGATTTACGCTGCTCGCCTGCACCTTCGCTTCGATTCACTTATCATTCTGCTACATTTTGCACTTAGCTTACAGTGTAACGCAAACAACAAAAACAACATGGCCCGCAGCGATTGTCTTGCGTAGTTCATTCGTGTTTACAGTTACATTTTTTCTCAAACTTTTTATTGCGTTTTGAATGGCGCCAAATATATCTTATTATATATAGACATATTGACAAATTGAAAGCAGCGAAAAAGGAGATGAAATATAGTCAAATTGAGGGGATTGCAATTATCATATATTGTGCGGGGGAAGCACTGAAAGTAAAGTACAAATGTTGGTAAATAAAATGACGAAATGCATATAAACAACGGAGTATTTCATGAGAATCAGTCAGTATAATAACAACATCTAGGAAAGATAAATAAATCAACGAGAATAAGAAAGCAAATATTATATCAGCTTCGAAGCTTTGAAAAGTCAAGAGAAAAGAAAATCTTGCTAACTCGTAAAATGCAATATATGCGTAAATAAATTCCGTTCAAGTAATGTACACAACTGTGGAAATGCGATACAATTACAAATTACTTTAAGCTGGCAGTGACATTCATAATAAAGGGCATTTAGCTTTCAGTGTGAGAAAAACTTTTGTCAATATTGCCCAATGTTAAATATAGAATGTTCAACCGTTTGCACATGTCTGAGCATATCTATATATTATAAGAGCCTTTAATATATTCGCTATCCCAGCAGTTGGTCACGTATGGAATCAAAGTGGTTCCCAATGCTCTATAAATGGCGGGGTATGATAACTGCGAGCATTGAGTAGAACAGTTGTATGAGAATCGGGATGTGCTGGTATATACATAGAACTCAAATCTCGGAAAAATGTGTATGGGTAAGAATTGAAATGAAATCGCATCTTAAAATTGGTTTGAAAAGGTGTAATCAATAGTATTCTGTGGTCACACATAGCATCCATTAGGGTAACTGCGTTTCGTGAGGGTAAACATTCGCTAATTTCTTGTACTTATTTTTATCTAATCAATAGTTTCGGCAGCCACTGCTGACGTAGATGGGTCTATTATACAATGTATACATGGGGCGGTATGACTGTTGTATAGATACTTTTTGTTAAAGACAAAAATGTGGTATTACCTCTATATTTGGCTTTTTGTGATCTGCCTTGGGCTGACCATATCAGCGCTACTTGACGCAGTGTTTGAGCTTATCTAGACAGCCCAGTTGTTGCGGACTGATTTGATGCTTTTAAGTTTGCTCAGCTAGATTCGCTGACACAACGCAGACTTGGAGCTGATATCGCTGATGTTTGCCATATATAATTAGTGCGGCGAGAACACTTGTAGCCTGATTTACTATTTGGCTGAGTTGTTTTTTTTTTATTATTCAACTAAAGCAAACTCATTTCTTTGCAGTGAGCCGGACGAAACGGACACGTTTATCTACAGGAATACGCTTATTATTAAACTCGCATGCAGTTGGAGTTGAATATACAGGCGCACACATAGACACACCTACACATCTACACATAAACAGACACACTCACAGAGATGTCACAAAATCAGTCATATTTCTGGCAGACGACCAGACATAATGTGTACCTAAAGCGATCCGCCAAATGGCACATGGCAATGGCCTTGATGGTAGTGCTTACATTCTCCACCATATGTGCGGCTGAGTCGAATCCAGATGGGGACGAAAATGCTGCCATGATTGCCGATATACAGCAGGCAAGTGTGATTGACTACGATTCATTGATGAAATTAAAAACTAATCAAATGTGATATATAGAATGCGGAAGAACAGTCGATAATTAGAATTCCAACGCAACTGGAGGGAATACAAGAGAGAATATTGGAGCCGGAGCGGGATAGCAAGACTAAGGGCACTTTCATCGATGCGTTTACCGCATCGATCTCTGTTATATTATTAACAGAATTAGGCGATAAGACTTTCTTTATTGCTGCCATAATGGCAATGCGCCATCCTCGTTTGATCGTCTTTGGCGGCGCCATAACCGCTCTGGCCCTCATGACGGTTCTCTCATGTGTATTTGGCATGGCAGCAAACTTTATACCTAAGGTATATTCCGTCAGTTATCTAAAACCTGATACATGTTTAACTACTTAAGGCTTATCTTTCGACAGATTTATACGTATTATATATCTACTGCATTATTTTTAATATTTGGATTAAAAATGTTGTACGATGGCTACAAAATGAAGCCAACTGATGCCCAGGAGGAGCTCGAGGAGGTTCAAAGTGATTTGCGTAAACGCGAGGATGAGGTAAGTGCTATCCAAATAGATCAAAGATCAGTTGTAAAAATCCTTTCAGCTCTAGACCTAGTTTTTAGACGCAAATTGTTATCTTTTTTAACCACCGCTTTGTTAACAATTGATAGTAGTTTTACTTGCGCTTATTGTAAATAGCTATGCTTAATTGATTGTACATAACTCCAGGCAATTAACGTTTTTTATTTGTCAAACAATTAACCACAACGACAACAATTGAAGAAGAAGAAAAAAAAAGGAAAACGAAAGAAGGCGACGATCACTTCATTTGCTTGTTAGACACGTTTGCCTGCAAAAAGCTTAAGTTCTATTAGTAAAACATGTCTGTAATTTTAAGTCCTAACTCATTTGCTCTCGCTATCTCTCGCACACAAAAACAAAACAAATACTACGAAGCTTAAAAGCTAATTGAATGTGAAGTTCCCACGTTTTCTAATATAATTAAGGCTGCATTGCATGCTAACTGCGCGGCCTAATCAATTTAATTTATTAACTATTTTGAACTTGAAAATACCCAAGACTAACATTGAACTTGAAGTCGAGTGGCATCGAACTGCTGCTGAACTTGGAAGGCTGGCAATGAAGCAAGCTGTTTATAGTGCTAAACAGTAAAAGTCGATTATCTACTATAAATCGATCATTCACATTATTACTATAAGGCGCCCCTGAGGTGATTTTCTTGAACTATAAACAGATTATAAGTTCATTGATGTATATATATATATATATATTCAAATATATACATATTTAATGTTTTTTTTTAATTATCCACAAGTACACACACGCCTCTGTGACTAATAGCACGTCGAAGTGTGAAGAAGTTTAAAACCCCAATTAACAGAATTTGTATTTAAGAAAAAACGATCTGCTTTAATCGGGAAAAAACCGAATTTCAGTTTACTGAGACGAACTTTTGTCTGCGTTATTTTATACAAAACTAAGCTAATATTCAATTTAATTATTTTTTCTTTCAAACCCCACCAAAAACAAAACAAAAAAAATACAAAATTGAACAATGTGCGTGTGTTATGCCCCGAATCGTTTTCTCGAAATGTAATCTGCCAAAAAAAAAAAAAAAAAAAACTATACGGTAAAATACCTTCAGCTGATACGCAAAGCAACAGGGAAATATGAGGATACCGAAGGAAAGCGAAAGAACAGCAACTCGGACAAGGAGGATGCCAACGAGCAAGCGCTTATACATAAACGCGGGCATGTGGCCATTGTGAGCAAATCTGGTCCGGGCCCTAGCTCTGAGATGCAGCATCGTCAGCGTAAGCCCACCGTCAATCAGGTCAACAACAACAATAACAATACCACCAATAACTCAACTAATGTTAAGCAAACGAGCTGTGATAAAACTGGCAATGATGTGGAATACCATAACAGCGAGGCGTTGCTAAAGGACGGTGGACACGTGGTGGAACAACTGAAAATGACAACGTTCCACAATAGTCCGGCGTATTCGGTGTCGAGCCACGCCTCGTCAAGCCAAACCGAACAAACGCATTGTGATAGCCCCCGTAACAACAACAACAACAACAATAGTAGGAATGCTTCCGTTGAGCTCCAATCGGATCTGGAGGCGGCTGAGCCGCGTGCTCCATTAGCTGGACACGATAGCATGCATAGCTTGAATGAGAGCGCCGACGGCGAGGAGATCGCACTGAAAGCACGGGTTAGAGATCGAGCAACAATGTTAACAACTGTTGTTTCATCTACGTATCACCTGCTTTTTAAACAATCAACAACAGCAAAAAAAAAACCCAAACTAAATTATACATACACACGCACACATACGTACACACTGGCATTGAGAGTTTTTTTTTTTTATTTTTCTTTTTTCTCAAACATTTTGTTTTGGAGTGAATAACACATGCTATGTTGCAAACGGTTAACGGTATTTGTTATTTGATACTTGCTTTGTTTCATCTTCATCAATTTCGTTCACTGTTGAAACTAGGTTATGTCATTGCCAAAACGTTCCACTTCACTCACACCTACACATGCTCACACATACACGAATATAATTGCATGTGTTACTCTTTACTCCATTTCGTTTTGAAGTGATCGTTTGTGATAATTTCCTTTTAATATATATAGCAAATATATATATTTTAATTCAAATTCCGTTTACTTCTTAATTGTGCAAGTATTTTCCTTATGATTGTTCCCAATTTTTCTTATCCTTTGCACCCATTTGCTTCATCCAGCGACAAATCGCATGTTAATATTGCATTTTAATATTGTTTCCAAATTTGAAAATTTGCAGCTGGATCGTGATGTTAATGCTGCGCTGGTACCCGATCCGGAGAGCGGTCGTTGTGGACGCAACAAGGTGCAACGCCGTGGCGCCACATATTTTACCATGCGTATTTTCGCTCAGGCCTTTACTATGACTTTTCTTGCCGAATGGGGTGATCGTTCCCAATTGACAACTATCATTCTGGCTGCTAGCAAGGTGAGTGTTTCATTTCCAAACATTCCACATTATCACAATTACAATAATATCGTATTGCAGGACGTGTACGGCGTGATTGTTGGCGGCATTCTCGGCCATTGCATTTGCACTGGCCTGGCTGTGATTGGCGGTCGTCTAGTGGCCTCCAAAATCTCGGTGCGCACTGTCACCATTGTGGGTGGCATTGTATTCATTGGCTTTGCAATCTACGCAGTGCTGATGCCACCAGATGATCTATAAATTCGACTCAAATAACCAATATTGAATGCGCACTTCTCCTGTTGTTTGTTAACTGTCCCACAAAATTCCCGTGAAAAGATAATGAAGATATATGAATTTTAGCCGTAGTTTTCGAGGAGTACCAGGCACTATCAACTAGTATTTTTGTCAATGCTCTATATTTTGCACTTTAGAGAAAGAGATAATGAGAGGATGAAGAGAACGCCGCGCTAGCTAACCCAAAGTGCCTTCAGTGCTTTTTGCTTTAGCCATGACATACAAGTTTTGTTGCCAAAAATGAAAATTGTAAACATATATATAGAAACTCTTCCGCCAGAACTCTAAACAATTTATTAATTTTTTTCCTCATTAAGTATTAAAGTTTGATTTTTGTACATACGCGTGCTTGTTAATTAGATTGCCTAAGCTCCTCTTAAGTAGTTCATTTGAATTCCTAATTTATGTAGCAAAGTTTACTTAAAAAAAAAAAACAAAATGTATGTAAATTGATTTACGCAAATTTTTTTTTTATAAAGACTTTACTTAAAGATAAAAAATTTCTAAGAGATTTTATTGGAAGGCATTAAATTTGTGCCTAAAAATTCGGTTTGAGCGAAGAGTAATTTGAATTGATTTTATAAGTACTGTCAAAGAAAGTACAATTTTAACGGAGAGATCCTATGAACATTGTTATGTTCAGAGTCATATTCGAGCTGAAAGCTAAAGAAATGCTTAAACTTGCTTTTAGATGTGTTAATATAATTTATTTTACAAATGCAGTAAGCATTTTTTTTAGTTACTTGAGCTTATTCGAGACAAAAATTTGGTGATGGATTATAAAGTAACAAGACTCACATACACACACACGCACAGAGCACTGGCATATTTGACACGAGCCTTTCATGGGCGGGGCGTGGCTGCTTACTTCATTGTCTTGGGATCACGATAGATGCCCGTAAACAGAATAGCATCAGCCTTGCGATCGTAGATCAGAAAGACGAACGGATGATTGCAATTGAATGTGGTGGGATCTACTGGTCGGGCGGAACGGAAGCTGACCAAAACGGTAGCCGCTGCCGCAGTACTGCCCTCCTCATCCACCTTGATCTTTGCCATATGCTGAGCACTGCCAAATGTGATGTGCTCCGCGGTACTGAAATCATTAAAGCTAGCATTCGCGTCAAACATCGCGTTGACACCCATTTGACGTAGAATCTGAGAATGAATTAAAGTTTTATAGACACTCATGTGATATGAACATTATGGATATGGATATGGACTTACCGGCAAGAGTTCCAGGTGCTGTTCGAATTCAAATTTGGGCAATGACACAGTAATTTCGCGCACCGAGCCTTCGCGAAGCGCCGCGGCCAACGAATCGGCATTTAGCTTAGCCAACACATTTTCCAGTGCATTATTTTGGAATGTTGGTAATATAATGACCATGGATATATCAGAGTCTTCGTCAGTTTCCTGCATTGATGTGCGATAGGGTAGCTTCAGCACATGGGCTCCCAACCGCTCATCCGGATGCATCAAGAAGTTGCCCTTTTGGGTCATCATTGGGACAAAGGAGACCTTGTCGCTGGACGTGTGGAACAGCATCTGTTCGGTGGCGTTCGCATTGAAGCGACTCGACCATTGACCCTTAAAGTAAGCGGCATTGGCCAGCACCAGCTGAGTGCGTTCATTGATGTCACCAGCGGAAAGCATGTCTTTGATTTCATTGTGTGTAGTATTGGCAATCCATGAGTTAATCTGCTGGCGAGTCTCCTCCACATTGTTCTTGATATCCAGATGCTGAATTTCATCGTTGAGACGATCCCCAAAGCATTCGGCCACCTTTACACCCTTATCGAAATACAAACGATCGGCGGAACTGAATTCCAATGGCATTTCCTTGCTGCGCTGCTCTCGGAAAACCTTCTCCATGCGGTAAGCGCTGCGTACTTCTTCCTTGGACTTGGCCCAATCCAAGCGCAGTGCTTTGGTCAACTCCTGCTCAGTAAGGCCTGAGGCACCGAAATAAGCCAATAGCAAAGCATGGTAAGTGCTATAGGGTGAGAAGAAGACATTCTCGTTGGGCGTCGCTTTCCGAATGGAATCCAGCATGGCCACCGAAAACTCCTGCTCACCGCGATACAGATTGGTACGCTTGGTCGACATGCTGGGATCGGTCGGCGTGCTGCAAAACTCGGCATTAAGCAGCGCCGGCAACGCCACCAACATCAATGATAAACACGCCCACATTCTCTGCAATGATGCGGGTTCAGAGAGTTTGGGATTAGTCACCTTTCGCCGACAACACCCATGCCAAATCTAACGTGAACTGAATTCATTGTGTTGGCCTTGTCGCACGATATATTTGTTGTATTGTTATACAAAGATGAAATTAAAGGTTTGATACTATGTGCGTAATTCGAAAAGTGTGTGCATTGACACGAAATACCTATATCAAGTATAACAACTTTTTATGACCCAGTGAGTTTACTGACAATAGCAAATAGCATTCTCTCTTCATTATTTTACGTTTTCTCATATAAAGCTCGATGGAACTTTTTCTTGCTCTCATTGATAATAATTAAATTGGATGCAACGACACAAACAAATGTCTATTTACGATGCTGTTACAATTAAAGTCCGATTCAGAGACAGATTAAAAGATCATGGGAAAACCGTAAATGCACGTTGGCTATTTCGTATACGTTTCACGTATCAAGATCTTTTTATGTGTGCTATAATTTATGCAAACGGTATAAAACCGGCGAATAAACGAAGCTCAGGCTTTCCAGATCATTAAAATTACTTTGAGGTGATTCAGCGCAGTGAGATGCTCCCAGAGCTGTCGCAGAAAATTTATCTTAAGCACAATTTTAGCCAATTGCAACAGCTCGCTCTCAGGCTGACGGTGAAAAGTGAAAGTTGATCTGTCTGCACTCCAATTCGCAACAACAAAGCTGTCTATGCGGTTGCTGTCGCTTCTGTTGTTGCTGCATCCGACTGAGCATGAACAAGAGAGCGACTGTGTTTTGAACTGGGCTTTCGCAGCTGACTGGGCGACGTCACAGTTGCGTGATTACCGACGCAATGAAAACGTTGAAAAAAACCCAGATAACAACATAAAATTAGCATTTCGTAAAACCAGTTTAAAGTCCACACAGTGCTCTGTACACTTTTAATATATAAGCGTGATTCATAAATTTTTAAAATTTCAATGCTTACGCGCTCTTCATTGACCCTGTATTGGCGATTTTGTAATTGGTTTTATTTATATTTTTTTACTGTTGTCTCTCTTGGAACTCATTCCCATTTGTGTTTGGCTTTCGCACACAAATCACCAATACAGTTGCGCCTGCGCCAAGCAAAAAGCTCGTAAATAATCTGCAGCAACAACTACAACCTGCCTATAGGGAATTTCCAAATAAAGTTGACGCAAAGCAGTGAACGTGCCTGAACAATTTTTGACCGGAAGGTAATTGTTTTTAATAAATCAGTAGTATGCAATTGATGTTTCAAAACTGTTGTATGCTTTAAAACAGTACATAAAGTCGGTTTAACCGCAATTTAATAGTTGAATATATACTTTGCTAATGATTTATACAATGAAGAATATTCATATTTAGATAATTCTTATTCTGACCTTTTTGTATTGATATTAGTTATTATATATGTATGTAACTATATTATTTCTATATACCGATAACGAATTGTTTGTGCGTGTCAACATCACTTATTTATTGGGACTCACAAGGCTTAGTGCTATAAATAACCGTAGTATAATTATGAAAAGGCATTGCAAAAATGCCTGATAATCATATATAATGAACCTCCAGCACAAATCCGGTCGTTATGGTACTCGAAGAAAAATTGCGAAAACAATAAATCACTTTTGACATTACCTCTACAGATAAACAAGTCCTATTCAGTTTAACGATTAGACACAACCTACTGCAATCGCACGTACTCTCACACTGAGCTTCTGAGAAGCGCGGCTCAAATGCTGTGATAAATAAGATAGCCATTTAGTCGACAGCAGTATTCGATACATAAGACGGGCTCCAATCGATAATTTAAAGCTACTGGGCAAAATAGGACAGACCTTTAATATAGAAAAGAAATATGAGGACTTTACCGAAGGTACTTATATATTAAATAATTCGAATTTAAATGTACCTATTATTTAAAACACTGCTGCTATACTCTATTTCTATAGGGAATTATCTTTAAATGTTGATGGTAGTCCCAATGCCGGCGTTTTTAATTACGTTATCTTATCGATGACTCGCAATGCAACACTGCAGCATTATGTTTATCAACACTAACATCTACCCACGCAGCAGCAACAAAAACAACAAAATTACGCGATAAACAAAAAGAAACGATTTAAACAATTAAATACAATGAGTGTAGCCAACACAACAGCAGCATCACAAGATGCATGCTACATATCGCTGCTCGGACTAGCGGAATACTTTCGTACCTCACAACCGCCAAACATAAAGAAATGCATCCAATGTTTACAGGCGCTCTTCACCTTTCAACCGCCTTCCAAAGTGAGTACAAGTGAAAGTTAATAACAAAAGCAATAAATACTTTAAAAATGTCATTGTTTTGACCTTTCCAGGTGGAGGCGCGAACACACCTGCAAATGGGTCAAGTGTTAATGGCATACACATGTAATATAGATTTGGCGCGACGGCACTTAGAGCAGGCGTGGAATATCTCAGAGCCGCTAATGAATTTTGATGATGTTAAGTTTGATACGGCATCACTTCTCGCACAACTGCATCTGCAATCGGAACAGAGCTCACACGCCAAAGCGATGCTGCGGCGAGCAGTGGAACTCTCACAGAACAATGTCTACTGGCACTGCAAGCTGCTTCTGCAGCTATCCCAAATACATGCAAACGATCGCGAATATTCGCTAGCCAGTGATTTGTTGGCTGTGGGTGCCGAATCGGCTGAGGAAGCAGGCGCTACATACCTGAAGGTGCTCTTTTTGTTATCACGCGCTATGATTCTTATGATTGAACGCAAGACGAACGACGTGCTGGCACTGCTAAATTCGGCTGGTCAGATCATTGACAATAATATACCCAATGCCCATCAAAAAGAGTACCTTAAAGTGTTCTTCCTGGTGCTACAAGTGTGCTATTATCTGGCTCTCGGCCAGGTCAAGACGGTGAAGCCCAGTTTAAAGCAGTTGCAGATGTCGATACAAACAATTATGGCACCTAACTGGCCCAGTGATGAGATCATCTTCGGTGGCAATCAGTTGGAGATGTTTGTTTGGCTGCCTAAAGAACAGCTGTATGTGCTCGTCTACTTAGTCACAGTTTCACATTCCATGATGGCCGGCTACATGGACAAGGCGCAAAAGTATACGGAAAAGGCACTTACGCAAATTGAGAAGCTGAAACAGCAAGAGGACAAATCCATATTATCCGTCTTCAAGGTAATTTTGCTGGAGCATATTGTCATGTGCCGCATGGTGATGGGAAATCGTGAACTTGCCATACGTGAAATAGCTGCTGCACGGGATGTTTGCCTCGCTGTACCGCATCGCAATCTGCTCAAACGTCATTCGGCGCAGTTGCATTGCCTTATCGGTTTGTATTCAATGTCCACGAGCTTCTTTGAGCACGCGGAACGGCAGTTCCTTGTTTGTGTTAACGAGACAACCGAACGGGATCTGAAGCTCTTCGCTAATCTCAACTTGGCCATCATATATCTACGGACGAAACGGGACGCAGACCTCAAGCAAATACTCGACGCTGTGTCCACGGAAAATACGCACACGTACAGCAGCCAGGCGCTAATGGGTGGCTTCTATTATGTCCAGGGATTACATGCCTTCCACAAAAATAGTTTCCACGAAGCAAAGTGAGTACCGAATGCCTTTCCATATTATTCCATATTGCCATCTAATTGATCATATTCCTTATTCCATAGACGGTTTCTACGAGAAACTCTTAAGATGGCCAATGCGGAGGACTTGAATCGCCTTACAAGTTGCTCCCTGGTGTTACTCTCACATGTTTTTCTAAGTATAGGGAATTCCAAGGAGAGTATGAATATGGTGACGCCAGCCATGCAATTGGCGAGTAAAATACCTGATATACATGTACAGCTGTGGGGCTCAGCGATACTGAAAGATTTACATCGCATGTCCAAGGATGTGCAGCACGAGAAAGAGGCGTATGCCAACCATGTGAAATACTCAGAGAACCTGATTGCCGATCAACGTAAGTGTGTCCAGAGTGCGCATCACGAGCTGGTCAATTGGTTTCACGGCGATCCGCCAGTAACCAGTTCGGCTCCACTCACTCAACAGGTGCCTGCCGCCACGACGGAAGCGTCCA
>JABVZX010000352.1:3759386-3773088 GCA_020883565.1 Drosophila pachea
TTTGGACAGTACTACTAGATGACCAATTGCATATATCGAATTATAGGCATTTTAATAACTACTGTTGTAAGCTAAAATTAAAGACTAAGGCAATTCAACAAAAAAAAAAACTGAAAAGCAATCGAACTATCGACTAGTTAAGTCTAAAGCTAAGTCTAAAGCGGTTTTAATTTAATATAAAGTGTACAGATGCAATTTTGATAACCATCAACATATGGACATTAATATCCATAAGAGGTCGATGGTTTAGTCCAAGCGCAGCGGGAACAGCACAGCTGTATCCTAAGCTTCTATAGACAACCACATAAAGCTATGTACTAATAATCGGATCCTTTTTCAGGTTTAATGGCCCGTGACAACTATTGATCATCACAATAAGCTTAGAACTCACTCCGCCTAATCCCATATCAATACTGACAAGAGTATATATTCTTATCACTTTCCGGCGTCATATGTGGAATCGTATGCTGTCCCATGGCAACCTAGTCTAGAGAAGATCGGTTGTATCTGACTCCTCATCGGCCTCTTCAATCGTCCCACTACCGTTTTCTTTGTTGCTTAGCAGTGTGAAGTGGACTAAACGCTTATCATCCTGTTCGTGCATGGTCAGATGTGAGCGCATATCACTCATCGTTTTGAACTCCTCGCTGCATACCGGGCAAATATAAATCTTATCCCCTTGATGGGTGCGCTGATGCATCTGGCAGTCTCCACGCTGGGTAAAGCTCTTGGAACAGAAAGGACAAACGTAGGGCCGTTCGCCTGTGTGCGTTCGTCGATGGTTCTTCAACACATTGAGAGCTGTGAAACGCATTGGGCATAAGTCACAGGCATAGGGTCGCTCGCCTGTATGCTTTCGCTTGTGTTTGGCCAATGAGCAGCTCGTTGTGAATTTGGAGGAGCAGACATCACATTCGTACGGCTTCACCCCCGTATGGGTGCGTTCATGGGAGGTTAACTCCGCTTTGGTTACAAAGGAATGACTACAGAGTCCGCACTTAAAACGCTTTATGTCCGAGTGACGCATTTTATGCTGGCGCAAATTAGCATTCTGCGTAAACCCTTTGCCACACACATTGCACACGAATGGCTTTTCGCCGGTATGGATGCGCATGTGATCACGCAGCGTGGACAGCATGGTGAAAACTAGAAGAAAGCAATGGATACATAGAACAATGTGACCTTGAACTGTGTGCTCGACTTACCCTTCTGGCAAACATTGCACTGGTTGCGGAGATTACGCTTGTGAGTCTGAACCATGTGCCTACCCAGTTGTTCCATAGATTCACAACGTAAGCCGCATTCCTGGCATATAAAAGCACCATGCGTTGCCTGATGTTCCCTCAAATGTTCCAGCGAAACAAACACTCGTTCGCATTCATTACACTTGAAGTTGCGATGTGTACAGCTATTCTGCCGCTTATGTATAATTAGGGATTTCTCTAATGCGAACCCCGCATTACAGCGATCACAGTGAAACTTCACCTTTAGCTCATCCGCATCGGTTGCAGGGGCTGTATTTAGATTACTAGATTTTGATTTCTTAGCTTCACTTTGTTCTTCTCTTTGATGTTGTAGATTTTGTTTCGACGTTGATTGCGATTCTTGCTGAGCCGCCTTATCGTCCTTTGCCAATTTTGTACTACATTTGCGCGCTGGCAAAGAAAGCGTAGCTGCTGAGACAGGCGGCCGCGTCGGCTCAGGTGATATATATGTGCCACCATTACCGTTACTGACAAGCCTATATTTATACTCTTTCTGCTTTTCTACAGTTTCCACAGCTTGTTCCAGCAGCTCGCCTGTATTCTTGTTGTACACCATCTCCGTTTCGAATTTTATGTTGTCTTTTTCCACATGTAGGATTATATTGCCGCCGCTAGACTTTGACGGTTCCTCTTGTGATTCCTGCTCTTCAGTAAATTCGTAGTCATACTCTTCTTCCTCTTGGCCCTCTTCCTCCATTACTAGAGGTTCATTGCACGGAGCATTTGCTTGGTACTCAATGCTGGTGTTTTGACAAGCATCCGCAGTAGCTATTCCATCCGTTTGTGCTTCACTTGAAACTGTTGTTACAGGAATAGTTTGCACTGAGCTATCAATGGTTGAAACGGCGGGTTTGATTGCAGATAGGTGTGATTCCGGCTCCTCAGGCAACGCATTGGGTACTAACTGTCGCAGCGTCCGGTTGGAGCTTTCACATTTCAGCTTGAACGAGTAGCAATGGTTTATTTGACTGATGCAGCTAAGGCATACCATGCCAGGGAGATTATCCTCTCGACGCGGCTGTAAAATGGAGGAGGATTTAAATCTTGAGCGTCAGCTCTGGTTATTACGTGACATACCTTTGTACTTGTGAATTCGCGTAGCATATCCACTAAGCAACCATCGTAAATTGATAGAAATGGACCCGTGAGACTTAAACAAGTACGACAAATCTTCTCCACATCCATTTTGTATCAAAATGTTCAGAAAACGCCACAAACAACTGGATTAAACGTGGTTGCCAGATTGGTTAGTCTGACTATCTGACTAATGAGATGCCACCTGACTTAAGTGTGTCGTTTGTCATGAATGTCATACGGAATACAAAAACATCCGATTGGGGATGCTCAATTGCATAGATATCACTTGAAGTAAATATTAAAATTTTGGAGTTGAATGTGAAGACAATTGGATACTTCGAATATAATATGATAATTTGAAAATGCCCATAGACTTGCGGCGAACGTGTCGTTGCCATATGAGACCCTAAAGAACGGTGTTGCCATACTAGCATACTACAACATATAGCCGGCTCGTCTAATTTAATATTTTGCGTAGTGATTAATGCGTAAATAGGTGATTATTATGAACGATATTAAGCGCTTAAAAGAGCAGCAGCGCGACAAACATCCAGGTTTCGACGGGTACCTGGACTGCATGACTCGGGCTTTATTCACAGGATTGGCATCGTTTTGTTTAGGTATGTAGATAATAAGCCAATAGGCTATATAATTGCATAATAATTGTTTTAATAGGATTTGCAGGCACATATTTTGTTCAAAAGGCAGTTCAAACGAAAATACGCTATCCAGCTAAATACAACGTTTTAATTTCCTCTATAGTTGCAACTGGTGTATCATATCAAACTACAACAACTCGCACCAAGTCCTGTCAAGCTGCGTGGATGGCTTTCGAGGACAAGCACACGGTGCTCAAAGAAGAAACTTACTAATTAACCAAACGCATAATCGAAAACATAGTTTAAGTCATGAAGAAGGTGCTGCGAATACTTCCTATATTGGCCCCATCGGTTCAGTTACGTCAAGCCATTATTCACGTACCTGTTCGTTGTAAATACACACAGCATCAAGGTGTAAAGGGAATACGCAATCGCAAGAGCTTCTATGATGCTCAAATACAAGCAGGTCAACAGCAAGAGGACCGAACGGATCAGAAAACAGCGAGTGCCACTGATCTATGTTTCCTGGATGATAAGTAGGTACAAGTAAAGCATGCAATGACTTCTCTGTTGAACACCGATACCCCTTTTAGAGCTTACGATGAAGTTGCCGGCGGCGCCATGCGCATTAACAAAGATGTGGCCACAGCCCAACATGTATTCATTTTGCAGCCATATGTGAAATGGTCAGCCAAACGCACAACGCCCAAAGACGTCACACCAGATGATCAACTGGCAGAAGCCACGGCTTTAATACATTCGCTACCCAACTGGCAGGTGGCTCAATCGCTCAAAGTGCCGCTTGAGAGTTTAGAGCGCAAGACTCTGTTTGGTCGCGGTAAATTGGCCGAGGTTAAGCAACTGCTTTCTGACCTACGACAGGAGCGGCAGATCACGTGCCTGTTTGTTAGCAAAGGTACCCTTTCTTTTGCCCAAAAGCAATTCCTGGAAACAGAGTTTCAGCTACCGGTATTGGATCGCTACTCAGTAGTCATTCAAATCCTGCGTCTGCACGCGACTAGTGCGGAAGCACGACTGCAAGTCGCCATGGCGGAGTTACCCTATATATGGGCGCAGGCAAAGGATGCCAGTGTCACACAAACCCGACGCCAGGGCTACTCGCTTACTGACCTTCAAAAAGAAATACTACGAACCAGGGAGCGCAAGCTGCGCATGGAGTTAGAAAACGTGCGTCGACAGCGACAGCTGCTGCGTCAGAGGCGCAAACAGTTGAACTATCCCATTGCAGCTGTTGTAGGCTACACGAATGCGGGCAAGACCTCGCTAATAAAGGCGTTAACTGTGGAAGATGCACTGCAGCCGCGCAATCAGCTATTTGCTACACTCGATGTGACCGCGCATGCGGGCCGCTTGCCATGTAATTTAGAACTCATTTATATGGACACAGTGGGCTTCATGTCGGATCTGCCGACGGGTTTGTTTGAGTGCTTTGTGGCCACCTTGGAGGATGCAATGCTAGCAGTGGGTTTGCAGTACTTCAATATTATCCATAAACAGATCTTAAGACGCTTCACTTTTTTAGGATATTATCATACATGTCCAGGATTTGTCACATCCATGTCATGAGGCGCAGCGCTCCCACGTTGAGTCCACACTGCGCTCTTTGGCCTTTAGCGTAGCCAAAGGCGATCCTAATGGCAGCCAATTGCCATCCATCATCAATGTTTACAACAAATGTGATTTGCTACCCGCGAACGAACTTGAAAAACATAGTTCTACAGGTCATCTTATATCCGCACGCAGACAAACGGGCCTGGAGCCCCTGTTGCAAGAGGTGGAGCAACAAATTCTGACGAATACTGGACGCCGTAAACTTCAAGTGCGTGTGCCCAGTGGCGGTCCAGAAATGGCATGGCTCTACAAGAATGCCGCCGTCATGGACACCAAAGCGGATGAGCAGAATGCGGAGAAAATTCTCATGTCTGTTGTCATCACGGAACGTACTCTACAACAATTCAAACGCGAATTTTGCTAGCTACAAGCAACTTTTCAATCCACTTCCTTCCTTCCTTCTCTTGCCCAATCCTAATAAAGGATCATTCGACATATTTTGTCTTTATTTTTCTTTCTTTTGTTAATGGCTTGCAAAGGTGCAACTGGCACCAATTTAATATAATTTAATTACTGTTAATGCCGTGTATAAATTTGTGTGTTATTTGTATTGGTGTCCGGAGTCTGTACTATACATACGTTTAGTTAAAAAATTAGCTACAAAACAGTTATTCCTCAAAAATATAGTTTTTTTTTTTTTTTTTAACAAAGAACTAAATATTTCACTATTTGTTGCTAGACTTTCTGTGTGTGTTTGTGTGCTGAATTTACTCGTTCTTCTTCTTTGTTTATATGCATTATAAAAATATTGAGAATATATCAAATAATATGCTTATGTATATATGTCACATCTACAAGTTTCTATGCTAGAATTTCATTGTTAAAACATCAAGTGCAATTCGATTGGCACTTTTAAACGCAATGACATGAAGTGACTTCTAAATTTACGACTTTATAAACTGGGAACTTTGCTATGGTTTAAATCGGATCTTATTGATGGCGACACGAGAAGTGTACAAAAAGTGTATCTAATTTAAATTCGAATTTTGAAATAAAAAAAGCCCCTATTGGAAACTATATAACAAACATAAACATAGACGACATTTTATAGCAGGATGTGTTTATATGGACAAAACCCCGGCCATAATCGACTATTCAAAAAAAAAAAAATATATATATATATATATATACCATAACAAATTAATTGAAATAAATTCAATACTCAACAAGCAGTTTGTGCAGATTGGAAGGAATGTTTAGCAGGCTAACTGGGGGCTTAAATAAAACGAACGTTAGGAACTAGAACATTGACTGAGGCTATGAGTATACATAATGTATATATGTGTATGTATGTTAACAAACGTCGTTGGGATCTCTAACTACATCAAAACCCCTACATCCTTCAATAACAACAGCATTTGTTGTATAAAGCATTTCTGAAGTATGGCAACAAATTGCAAATTAAAGTATGATAAATTAATTCTTAAATCATAACCAACAAATCACCCCTGTATACATACATGACTTATACCCGTTAACTTGACACACATTCATTTACGTTCGCAGAGACGACGTCTGACCCACAGGCACTCCCCCTCACATTCACACACTACGCTGCTGAACACAGGGTCGCGATCAGCCACAGTAGTAACTGCCATAGCGGCGAGACGAGTACAAAAACAAAGAGTATGCATATGATGCGACAATTTTTGAGCATGCTGACAATGAATTCAATGAACTGAGAAATTGTACTATGATGCGGTGTCGAGGACATCGTTGCAAAAGCAGTTGAGGGCAGTACGGAGGGACTGGCCAACCGCTTGCCGTTTGCCAGTTATAACTTTGCCATGTGCGTTTGTGCCTGCTCATTGGCTGCCATCGAGTACTGTGCAAAGGGCATCAGCTGGCAATACTCAAGCAGCTGTAGCTCCAGCTGTCTTAGGCACTTCATTGGCGTAGACGCAGCAATGCTCATAAGCCCCGTTTCGCGCGATTTGTTTATATAGCCAGACTGTATAAGCGCATAGATGGCTATATTGAGATTATCCAGTGCCAGGCAATAAGGGTGTACATGCTTTGCGACACCGCCTGGCTGCTGCAGCAGCTCCTCCACATGCTGCTGCACGCGCACCAACAGATCCTTCGAACTGAACTCGCCCGACATCTGTGATGAGAATGGTTGAATTATATGCTTTTTAGCTCTATCCATTTACTCACCTCTCGTAATGTCACCACAAGCTGATAGTAAAGGCAAAGAAAGGGCGCTAGTGCTGCTAAGATGACCCTAGTGCATTCATTGTCATTCACAATAACACGTCCAGTGATCTTATCCAATTCCAAAGCTTGCTCCTCCAGTAACAACTGCAAATGTGTTTCAAATTCAGCAGCTTCGCGATTCGATTCGATGATGAACTCATGTTGGAACAGCGCATCCATGCTGCTCACATGATTGTGCAGCGATGCCAGTGACTCCTCGTACGTTCCAATATTATTAAGCTGTTGCTGACGACGCTGCTCCTTTAGCGCTGCGAGCAGCAGATAGGCGGGTCGCGCTAACCAGAACAAGCAGGGATTTATATAGAGCTGCAGCGCCAACATGGGCACAGCAACAGCCATCGTTTGTGGACAGAGCGCGTGCGCCTTCAGCCGGCGCACATCAATCTGCGCCGCTAGTTGGTCAGCGGCTAAAGGTGTGAACTGCAGCTTGCCCAAGCGAAACTGTAAAATATTGCCATGTATTTCGACAGAGTCAATTACGTCCGCTGTGACACCGTTTGCGCTGAGGCTGACATGAGCGCCCAGCTGCTCGAACATGCTCTTCAGATGCAGTATGCCATGACTTAACTCATGCAGATTGACACTACTCTGTCCATAAAGCTTACTCGCATAGTACAGAGTAACTAAATTGAACGTGGTGATGACAATGCGTCGCTGTTGTTGATAAATAACCTCATTGGCCAGCTGCTTGACCAGCTCAATCTCCTGGCGATTTAGCTTCTGCAGTGAGCCACCCAATCCAGCGCGTTGGATGCGTTGTGTGCTATCATGGCCGAAGAATTCACGTGCTGAGATTGGCTCTCCGAAGTCAAGAAACATTTTGCCAAACCGTTCGTCTATGATTTTCAGTGCCTTAAAGAATCCTTTTGTGGACTCCTTGGGCTTAGGCACGCCAAGCAATTCGTAAACAAATAACTGCTCTTCCAAAACACGTTCGTAGGCCACACTAACGGGCACAATCATTACATCGGGTACATCGCCAGTGAAATAGGGCAACAGCGCCATGGAGAGCAGACCCACTTTAGGCACAAGCGCCTTGAAATTACGAGATCGTGTGCCTTCTATAAAGAACTCCACGCCAATGTGATAGTGGGCTACCAGGGCGTACATATACTCGCGAAAGATGTCCCAGTACAGTTCATCGTTCGAGAAGGATCGACGCATAAAGAATGCGCCCGTCTTGCGAAGCATAGTGCCCATTCCGAACATGGATTGAAAATCTGTCAGAGACAGATGTGGAAATGATTAGGATTTCATAATAAATGAACCAATTTGCCACTCACCCATTCCTGCGGCAATGCCAGGTATCTCAATATCGTAATAATAGCAAATGTAGCTCATCAATATGAAGTCCATGTAACTGCGATGGCTGGGTAGATAGAGCACTGGACAGTGACCCATATCTTTGCGCACATTTGCCATGCTGACTGAGTTTACATAGAAGCCATCACAAATACGCTTTCCAATCGCAGTTATGGCAATGCCACACCAACGAATTATTGCCATATTTCTATCCAATCCTATCTCATCAATGATAGAACGTGCTTGCTGCTCCAGTTGCTTCAAGGGCTGTTTCGTCTCGCGGGCATAGTGCTCCAGCAAGGATCGCATTTTGTCACTGCGCAGGACATGTTGTTTGAGCTTCTGCGGATTCAGGTAACGCTCAACTTCGTATGCCACCTGGGGTTTGAATTCTCTTGTCATAGATGCCTCTTTGCCGGGCGCAATAATGTTCTCAAATTGTTTCATATATGCCGCACCCGCCGCTGCCGCCGCCGCCGCCGCCGATGACGATGATTCATTGCTAGGGGCGGCCTTTAACGGTACCTGACTAGCGGCTGACTTCATTTCCATGGAACCTCAGACTGCAAGTTTAAAAAGTGTGAAATGTGAATATAAAATGTAATATAAATTTTTTGAAGTGCTCTACATATGGTGTTAGCCAGAGCGACTATGTATATCAGGTGACTCAACTGGCAATTGAACGCTTTGCCGACGCACAGATGACACTGAAGTCCTCCATCTATATAAGATTACCTTTACGTTTACGGCGCCTTATCGGCCAGGTGTTTTCTTTCTTTTATTGAATTTTTGTTTTCTTTTTTTTTTGTGCTAGTCCCGCCGGCTTTTGCCGACTTATAGGCAATTAGGTGGCAATCGTAAACGACTGGCACTTATCACCATCAAGCTTTAGCCTATCACGTGCGAATGAGATAGCAATAATAGATTGCACTTATCTATTCTAAGACAAAGTGGCAATATGCCCTAACATAATCGTTGTAGTGTACAAAGAGGGCAGGTACATAGCGCGTAAGTACGACAATAGCACAGTAATCAAAATGTACACTATTCAAAAAATATACTTAAAGACCATTGGGATTTTCAGCATGTATACATTTCGAACGATAAGAGAGATTTTTGCAAGCACTGGTTGAGAAGAGGAAGCCTTAAGCATTGGTGCGGTTTCCCATATTCAATATTCAGCTGACTTAAAGCACAGTTAACTATTTACACTGGAGTTTGATAAGCTATATACACAAAGCTTGCTTAGTTTGTTTCATATTTCGAATATAACTGGTATTACTTTTACAAGTGTATTCGCAGTTTGTAAGCTGCGGATCTGGCAAAAACAACAACGCATAACTGTTTATTTATGTGAGGTAACTTACGAAACCACACGGAAATGTATAAGCGGCAATTGTTTTTTCGTCGTTTTTAAAATTACAAAAGTAAACAAAAACGAATACGTTCGCGAATTAAGTGAATTGCAATTAATCGTAAGCAGCACGCTTATGTCTAGAGATTTTGCAAACCTAGATAAGTGCAATATAGGTGCAGTTTCTTGAATGACAAATGAATCTAATATGCGATTGAAACAGTTGCTGCGTTTCGCAGCTACACGCACACATACATATGCAAGAAATACACTACACAATTTACAAATGACAAAAGGCTGGTCTGGTTTCGGCGTTACTGGCTGTTGCTACAATGCTTAAATGTAATTTTTCACAGTTCTTAATATTTAAATTAAACACATTTGCATTAAAATGAGTCGACTTTCTATTTTGGAAGTCGATTTGTTTAAACATACGAAAATTCGATACAGGTACTGCGACAGTGGATTGGCGACGCTTTAGCAGCGCGACGACAAGGCAACTACCACTCTACAGATGCGGCGAACGAACCGACGGGTCGATATTTATTTTTGTTGTTGTTGATGGTGGCGTGTTTCGTGTTCGCGAATAATCTTACACGTAACGACCTGACGCATATGAGCATATGCATGATATGTTATGTACAATAAGCATTTTTATGAATTTACTAACTATTAATATTTTTTGCTTCAAGTGGATTGATTCTTATATTAAGTCAAATATACCGTGCAACTTGTTATTTTACAATTTGAAATCGTTACGTTGCAGACCCCCAATTTCAACGGTTGCGTTGGCATTTAAAATCGCAGCTTTTCATTCTGGTTTTTGCAGTGCTTTTAAACATTCGTTGAAGTGGCAACGCCAGCAGCAGACCTGTCGATTGAAATCAGCTTGCTCATTACATATCTAATTGGATAACTGCTGACTTAAAGTTACCGCATTCTGTGAAAAAAAAAGAAAGATAAAATATAAGTAAAAGGTGTTCAAATATGAAAATTTGGAAGCTAATTCTTGAAGCGTTGCTCACGCTGATTCACATCGTAACCGACCGTCTCTTGGAGTTTGTACTGGGCTGGTATCTGGGACCCCATAAAAGTGTCACAGCGCCATCGACGGTGGATCAACAAGTCACATTAACTAAAAGCGCCGTCGAGCTGGCAACAGCGATACGCGCTGGCAAGCTTAAGAGTTACGACATCGTAAAAGCATATATTGAACGGATCAAGATTGTAAATCGTGAAATCAACGCTGTTGTCGATGGACCGTTCGTAGAAGCGCTAGATGAGGCGATTGCTATCGATGAACGTCTAGCTGCCGGAAAATATACTGATGAGCAACTTCAATCGATGCCTTTTCTGGGCGTGCCATTCACCACCAAGGACAGCACTGCAGTGGCCGGCAAGCTACACACTTTGGGCCTGTTGGCCCGCAAGGATGTGAGGTCCAAGGAGGATGCGGAATCTGTGCGTCTGATGAAACAGAGTGGAGCCATTATCATTGCTACAAGCAATGTTCCGGAGGTTAATAAGTGGATGGAAACGCGAAATATGCTTATTGGCGGTACCAATAATCCTTACGACTTGAGGCGGTCAGTGGGTGGTTCCTCCGGCGGCGAAGGTGCCCTAATTGCCGCCTGTTGCACCGGCTTTGGTCTAGGCACCGACATTGGCGGATCTATACGCATTCCAGCCTTTAACTGCGGTATCTTCGGACACAAGCCCAGCGCCGGCGCTGTCAATATGGCCGGATGTACCTTTCGCACTGGGAAGGAGAAAAATACCATGGTCATCGGAGGTCCTATGTCACGCTATGCGTGCGATTTGCGTCCCATTATGAAGGTGCTACTGGAGCCGTCCTTGCGTGATGTTTTCCAGCTGGACAAGCCAGTAGATGTGAAGAGCTTGCGGTACTTCTATATACCCAACATCGGAATGCGTCAGTGCAATCCCATCAATCGCGAGACGGAACGTGTTATGTACAATGTGCGCCAACATCTGGAGCGGCTGACTGGGCAGGAGGTGCGTCGGGCCGAATTGCCGGAGGCACGGCTGACTGGGAAAATGTGGCGTTACTGGATGACCCAGGAGCCCGCCAACTTTAATCAGCTGCTGGGCAACGGCGTTGAGCTGAATCCGTTTGTGGAGCTCCTGAAGAAACTGCTGGGTCAGAGCGATTATAGCATGGCTGCAATTTACTCGCTGCTGGACGGTATTCTGCCGAAGGAAAACGAGCAGCTAGTGCGCGAAGCGACCAAAAAATGTAAAGCCGTGTTAAACGAGCTGCTGGGAGAGAACGGAGTGCTGATTTTCCATAGTTCTCCACGCACAGCCCCATTCCATTATTATCCTTTGGTCAAGTTCATGGACTTCAGCTACTTCTGCTTGTTCAATGTTCTAGGCCTGCCGGCGACCCAGGTGCCCATGGGATTGGATGCTAGCGGTATGCCTCTGGGTATCCAAGTGGTGGCAAATTTCAATAACGATCGCCTGTGCCTGGCTGTGGCAGAGGAATTGGAGAAAACATTTGGCGGTTGGGTACCGCCGTTTCCACTAAAGTCCTAAATGGTTTGGGACTGGTCTTCTTTCAGGCAATACTCATCCAGGTGGTGGATATTCCTAAGACTGTTTTTCCAAGGTTTTCATTAAATAGCATGGTGTAACTCAATTTTTTCATTTGAATTTTGCAGCAATGGCGGCTGTAGTCTGACTGCAGTGTGGCCATAGGTATGATTTGACTGCGCGTATCTGGTAACGCTAACATGCATTTTTAACAGTGTGGCAACAACGGGCAAACTTATGGGTTGCACTTTTCGCGTGCGTCGTCTGTGCGGGCTTTTTTAAAACTTTCCTTTAATTAAGAAAAATTGTGCGATTGTGTTCCAGTGCGTGTAGTATTGAATGAAATAAATAATGCCGAAAGCTCGAAAGCCCTGGAACAGACGCCGGCGTAGGCAGCGTATAAGGTGAGTGCAAGCAGTTGATCCGAGGTAATTGAAACTTCTGTAGGAAGTTGGCGACAACCTGCGAACTTTGACCAAGCAGGTGATAAATGAACATTTAGCCCCCCACAAGCAGAAAGTCCTTGTTCACAATTAATTTTCAATGCTGGCACCCTTAACACACACACATACACACATTGACATGTTTGTGTGAATGTGCGTGCGACGCTCAACGCATCCTAACCTCACATTTGCTCAGGCCATAAATTACGTGCACCAAGCATCTTCCGTTTGTCTCATTTGCTGCTGTTCGCCGTTTCTCTTGTATTTTGCTTCACCTATTGTCTTGTTGCTGACCAAGCGGTAAATATGTATGCCTTTTAATATTTCGCATTGCTCAAGTCCAGAATGGACACGTGCAATTGTCTAAAGTATTTTTGTTGTTGTTGATGGGATGATGCTACTGCTGTGCACTGTAATTTGCTGGTATGTTTATTCCATGCCAATTGCTGCATGCATGTGTTTGTGTGTATGTCTGTTCCGTTCTATTTGGCTATTTCTGTTTCTGAAATATTAACGACGCCCTTTTGCTGTTTTTGTCTTTGTGCATAACTTTTGTGTTTGGAGTGTTTTTGCCTGCATTTTATGTTCGCTTCCTACCCGACAGACCCACACATTTGCATTTGCGTAGCGTGCGAATAATGCGTAGAAAGTAAATCATATTTAAAGCTGGTTTATTGTGAAATTAGAGACGAGCTGTATAGTTACATGTATTACTATATAAAGATTGTTCAACAGTTATTTTGTTATATACTTTTTTTTTTGGTGAGTTGAATGGAAAGTCTGTGAGTGCGCAGACGACAGACGTTTCCTTTCATCTGCCCTTGCCGCGGGGTCTCAAATGTAAAATTATGAAAATTGCCAAGCCGCGACGGACTTTGCGCGGCTTTGTGTGCGGGCCTTTGACAAATCCCAAATCCAGCCACTAAACAGTCATGTTTCATTGCCACCGTGTCCGCCAAGAACACATTTGCCTATGCGCCAAACAATACGAAAACGAACAGGGAAAAAACTAGCTGAAAGTTTTTCAATTTTTTTTTTTCTTTCCGCTAAACTGCTGGTGCTATTGGCTCGAACTGTTGTAAAAACGTCTACATTGTTGAAATTCCTTTTCCAAAATTGCCACGTGACACAAAAGCGTCTGGAGCACATATATAGAGTGAACGCCTTTTATTAGCCCTGCAGAGAGGGCCGACCCCGGTCGCACTGGCCCGCACAATAGGCCCGAAAATGACGTTGCAACAATTAATGTGAACATTT
>JABVZX010000352.1:3847582-3864384 GCA_020883565.1 Drosophila pachea
TTATGCATTTGTATTGCCTTTAGCGAAGAGTGCTTTATGCAAATTTCTGAAACGCGCTTTCAATTTGTAGTCTTTGTTGTTAGCTGCAAAATATGGAAATATGGAAATGTGCGTGCCATAATTCATAATTTTTTTTTTGGACTGAGGAAATTACATTAAAATGAACCAACTAACGCACAATCTCATGCATTTATAAGTGCATATGTGTACATGTGTGCATACATGTCTGTTTAGGTATAGGTATAGCTATATATACGGGCTTCTCACCTGTTCGGGTTACCCCACGGGCGTAACTGTGCTCCCAGCGTGTGTTGAGCTCTGCGAATTGGATCGCAAACTTTTCGCCAGCAACTTTTAGTGCAAAAGTTTAAAGCACTGCAACAGCCAGCAGCAGCAATCGAGAGAGGGCCAACTTCAGTTTTGGCCAAAGTTTACAGTGCACACATGACCCATTAATAAGCGCCGTGGCATTTGCTGCAGCTGCAACGGGCCTTTGTCTACTTGACGCTTTTTGGTCATTTTTGGCTTCTTTTTTTTTTTTTTTTTTTTTGTTTTTTGGTGGTCCACCCGCAGCGCGTGCCCAGTTTTAGTTGCTCCCCCTAAAGCCACTGGAACAGCATCTTCAGCACGTTGGCGTTCTGCCCAATGCACGCGTTGTCCACATAAATTTTGGTCATGATTTGGCTGCAGCGGAGGCTGTTGCAGCCGCCGTTGCTGGAAAAGTTTATATCTGCGTTTATCTGTTTGAAAATGTTCAAGCAGACGCGCAGGAATTGCACTGCTCGCAGCTCAGCAGGGCAAGATCTGCATGTCAGCTACTTATAATTAATGGGCTTATAAGTGAATCAATAATTTATGCTTAGTTTGCACATACATCCCTTTAAAGTTGAAGTCTTAAATGTTAATTAAAAAGAATATATGATAATTTATAAAATTAAAGCCATGTCAAAGATATCTGCATTATATATCTGTGGTCAACCGCTTTTTTCAGGATCCAGGTCAGCATGTGAAAACGTAAACGTTTTATAAATTATGCATGGCCCGACCTGAGTGCAAATAAAATATCTAATAGATACGGCTAATATATACTAGATATATACTAGATATATACTAGATATATACTAGATATATAATAGATATATACTAGCTATATACTAGATATATACTATATATATACTAGATACTAGCGCAGTTACATTTGAGAAGCAGACGCTGCACATCAGGGGCGAATCAATGATAATGAGTCAAAAAGCGGAAACTATGAATAAATTTGCATAACACTCCGACTCACACATCCACACACACACACACGCACACATACACTCTCACACCAGGCACACTACTTGCTATGCGTGCAACGTAAAGCTGTGGCATCCACAATTTGTATGTCTGGGTCAAATGTTTGTGGCTGCAAGCCGGATGTGTGCGTGTGCTTCAAGGATGTTTCAGTATAGGCATTTACGTGCCATTGGTAAAACATTACAGCCGCAGTTGGGCTTTAAGACGAATACGGGAAGTATATATATGTAGAGCAGATTATATGCAAATCCAATGAACTTTCATTGCAGCCATCTAGTATATATTAAAAAGCTTTGGTCGTTTGACGTCAATCGGGTGACAGAAATTCAATTAAACTTTTGTTCAACTAACAATACACACACACACACACACACACATGCAACTAGCTAACGGTTCCGCCCTCTCGCTATCTTTATTGTAAGAGTGGCGGTTCCGCTTTGGCGTTCAGTCAACATTCACCATGCACAGGGTGGTCCACCGTTCCGTGTTATTCAAATAGTTAGGTTCAAGCATATTGAATTTACACATGTCTGGACCCCAATTGTTGCAGCTGCGAGCAAATATATATATATATATATATATATATATATATATATTCCTTTTGCAGCTCCCTTAATGCAAAATAAATATTTAACATATTTTAATTGCCAAGTTTTCAAACTGTAATCAACTTGTTTAAGTTTCTCGTTTTTTTGATGAATTATGAATTATGAATTGTGTGTTTATCAAATTGTTGTACTTCACATGGGAAATATGTAGCTAATAGCATTAGCTTTAAAGATTAATTAGCTGCTGAATAATAAATTCATAAAGTTAATAAATCAATGTTATCTTATAGAATTTGCATAGTTTTATGTGTGATAGATATTTTATCGATAGCCCTGATATCCCTGACTTCAGTGAATAGGAAAGAGAATGAGCGGGATGGAGAGGACTGCCAAATTAAACGTATGGCCAGCCAGACATGAAGCTTCAAGCTGAGTGCGCTTTGGTCCGTTTACATTCCTGGTTGGAGCGACAAAAAAGAAGTGTAAACAAAATTCGAAAACGTTTTAGAATGGAAACTTTAAATGACAAAGGGCAAAAAGCATCAAAGAAAGGGACTGCAGGATAACGAATACATAATACTCTACCCAATTAGTTGTATGCTCTGAAGAAGTGAAACGAGTTCTCTACTAACTATATGAAAAATGTCTGCCGCAGACTTACAATCTTCTTCTTCATTTCTCAAATCGGTTTGTTTAAGCTCTTCAATATGCAGTAAACAGATATTTTTTATAGGGTATAGGACGCATAAATATTTAACAACCGCACAAACTAGATAAATACACACACACACACACACACACAGATACAGAATACGTAGAAGCTCTCAGGGGGACATAACAGCGGAAAGATCCCGCACATCCCGCACACACACAAGCGAACACTCGGTAATATAAATACAACCACACACACACACACACCCGCACACACAGTCAGGCACACTCGCTCGCTCGTTGCAAATGCACACAGGACAAAAACCGAATGTAATAAGCTCTTTTTGGTTCCCATATCTTCTTGGACCGGAGATGCATACGTATGTTTGCAAGCATATACATATATATTTTTTTGGATCTGCTGACCAGTCGAGCTTTAGGGCATCGCTTGCAAAGTGTACGAATGAGTTTTCGTTTTTTACGGCATTAATAAATGCTTCGTCTATCAAATACCCACTAATAATTAATTCCATGACATGGCAGAATTTTCATTTCAAAGCAGACTGACTAGAAGGGCAGGCTAACCCGACGTCCAACACGCTGTTCCAGGGTGTTGCACATCAGACACTGCCCCATCATTGTGGCGCAACAAAGAACAGCAAAAGGCTGTCAGTTTTACAATTGTTGTTAGCTGTTAGTCTGTCTGTTCGGGTCTGTTCTGTTTGGCCGGCTTATCAGTTGCGTCTGCGTTACTCCGACTCCGCCCCCTCGCAAGCAAAATACTTTTAGGCGCAAAATTTTCCGACCATGTTACGGAAAGTTTTCTATTTCTCTTTTTTTTCCACCATTTTTCGTAAGCGGTTCATTGCACTTGCCTACATCTATACCGCGCCACGCCCATTTCGGAATAGGGAATTGCATTGCGCCAGAGTTTTATTGCACGGAAATGACTTTGCGTGGGGTTTCTCAGGCGCCGAAGTAGGATCTAAGGCAGCCCGGCCCAGACATAGCAAAGGTAATGGAAATATTTCGGTATACCACCAATATATATATATATTTATATATGCATAGACATTTTATAGGCGGCTGCAATTGTCGCATGTTCAAAGGTAATAAAACGACCAAAAGTTTCCGATTATGGCAGCTCATAAAAATGTTTGGTCTGGAGCTTCTACGGTTAGCCTTCAACATTGATATAGACATTTGTTTACGAGCCTTGTTGTTAATATTTAGACTCTGTCACCTTTGGATTTGCCTGGCAAGCCATAAAATTTCAATTATGCGCTTCGAGGCGTGACAGCAGCAGCGTAAAACAAATAAGATATGCCATAAAAAGCAAAGGGGAATATTTTTAAGCATAATATGGGCATTATTAAGCGAGCTGTCTGCAAGTATGTCAGCATTTTTATGTGTCACATCCTTTCGGCTTTGACACACATGCAGGATACGTGTGGTCCCCTTGAAGGAGCTTGCTGAATGCATAATTGTCTTAAAAAAAAAAAAGAAAAGAAAAATAGAATAATGTGAGTGCACGTCCTTTGCCAAAATGCATCAGTTAAAGCGTGCTTCAATATGCGCACACAATGGGGCGCTGAGGAGCAGAAAGGGGAGACACACAGACACACACAGTGAAATCAGAGAAGAGGGAAAGGGGGGAGGCATCTGCTAATGAGATAAATATGGATGTCTGCTTTCTATGAGAACGTGATGCAAAGTAGACCGCCAAAGTGGAAAGCCAAAATGCGAGTATAAGAGAAAGTGGGGAAAGTGCAACCGATCTTATGATAATCCTCTAATGTCTTTAGGGAGGACCAAGTTCGCCGATGAAGTCTGGAAACCAATAAAGTTAATGGAAGGAAGGACTGGGAGGATTTTTATATGGATAAATTATAGACAAAGTCTTATTTCCCAATTTGAAGCCTTGTTGTTGCTATTTGCGTTCATAATGAGAAATCATTTAGAGTTTAGTTAGTGCGCATAAACTTCGCTGACAACAAAAGAGCTCTAACGAGCTGTCGCAACTCGTGTGCCCCCCACTCAGACAGCATTCAGTGGGCACACACACACACACACACACACACACACCGACGTATGTATGCTGAGCAATGAGCAGGATAGGCACATGAGCAGTCCTTTAGTTTTTCTGGCCTACAAATGAAGTAAGCTGACAATCTGAAGTTTCAGTTATGCCAGCTCCATTACAAGCATCGCTTGGCAGACTTTACAGTTATAAACCTCTTTTGATTCCCTCTTCCATTTACCTCCTGCAGTTGATGAACTATAAGCTTTTAGCTGCTTATATATGCATATGACTCAGACTGTGTGTGCGCGCGTGTGTGTGTGTGTGTGTATGCGTGTGTGTGTAGCATACTTTTATGCTGAACGAAAGGAGAGCCGAGGAGGACTGCCTTAAGAGCTAAGCCAAGCTAAAGGCCGCACTTGTTTGCATTTGTATGGCTTTTAGGGCAGTACATAATTGACTAATGCCGGTTTTGCGTTACAGGGAGAGAAAATATACCCATACCCTAGCACGTATACTCTCAACTTACAAAATGATAAAGCAGCTCAAGCTGATTGACAAGCTTTACGATTTTGACATGACCCAGAATTGTGGTTGATGTTCGCCAGGGCCAACAGCAGGCAACAACATTGATACCCATCGAAACTGCATGCACACACACGCACATGCACACACACGCACACGCACAAACCGAGACAGAGCGCTATACGCTCAGAAATCAGTCAATTTAGTAAACTTCCTGGCTAATTGAGTACAGTGAGCGAAATTTGAAAAATCTTGGCTCGAACTTCAATTAATGCAGGCAGGAAATTGTACTTATGATGACAATATATTATTTAATATATCATTTAGTAGTTCCTCACTAAATGGTATATTCAGGAGGTATACTTGGGTCAGAAGGCGCCCATTGTACCGATATACTGCGAAACGTCACACACTTTTGGTGGAATCTCTTGCAAGTCTCTTACATTCCTCGCTTGCCAATTATGGGAGAGAGACAGAGAGAGAGACAGAGACAGAGAGAGAGAGAGAGAGGGAGAGAGGCTGAGAGAGACAGCAGCCCGCAAATGACGATCAAATCCCAAATATGCCAAGCCACCACACCAATCGGTGCGTCATGCGGCTCGAGTGGGACTGCTGCCAAATGACATGTTTGATAAATTGCTTGATTAATGGACGCGTGTGCGAAGCGTAAATACAGTTTAAGGACTTTTGCAATCAACTTTTAGGCAGGCCCCATGGCAGGCAGTGTATCTATGTGTGTGTTTACAGGCAGCAGTCGGGCAGATGGGAAAGGAAAGGAATGGAAATGGGAGCAGGATGCAGTAGTACTTCATACATTGTGTATGCGTTCGTCACATTAAAAATAATTTCAGTGCGCTCAGAGTTCCCACTCGGCTGCACTTATTTAACCAATGTCCTGCCACGCCCACGCGCAGCCTACAACGCGAAATGTCAGTAACGTGGCGCTGTTCATAAATCAAAGCGGACGCCACACTCACACTCACACACACACAGACAGAGAGAGAGAGTCGCTCACACATTTCCGGGGCGCTCATTAAAAAATGAGCGCCACTTGCCAAAGGAACAAAAATTGCATGTCCTCGCTTTAACATGCATATGCATGTGCAAGTGGGCTGTTGCGCAAAAAGGATGTGGCGCTGTCTGTGTGGACATGTTGCAAGTCCTGTGGCAAACTCCACTCGCAAAAAAAAAAAAGAAAAAAAGAGAAAAAAGAAAACAGAAGCAGAAGAAAAAACTAACACGTCATAAATCTTGCAGAAGTATCCTTAAGCGTTGCTTTTTGCCACAAAAACTCATCTCATGGCTGCAAAATGAAGAAAACGAATTACTAAGGCTAGACGAAAGTAATGTACCCTATAAATTAACCCATTGCGTGATAATGAATGCAAATATTGAATGCATATAGCAAAGTGAATATTCTCTTAAAAGAAATGTGAACCTTCATTTATATTACGAACATGCTCTACGATGGGCGGGCTGCAAGTATACCCTATTGAATGAGGCTGTTTTAAATTGAGGCTGCTTTTAAGCTAATACTATATATTTTAGTTTTTTTCTTTTTTAATTTTAGTCTTAACGAGACTTTCAAGCGGCTCAGCACGCTTCGCATAAATATGTAGTGCACTGTTTAACTGTTTACCTAACTACATCCTCTGAAACGTGCAGCGAAACGAGAAATACTTTGCCACAGCCTGTCCTTATCGTCTTGCTCACAGTTTCGCTCTAGCTGCAGATGCTGTCTCTTTTTTTTTGGGAAAGCGAAAGAAAAGAAGTGGGGAAAACTGTTGCCATTAGAAATCAAATTTTGTGAGCTGGAGAGCTACTTGAAACAGCTCAAGAACTCAGCACGTGCGTTGCCCTTTGTGCATGTGCTCTTGATGGAAACTTCTATGCGACTGCCAGTGTTGAATAAGGCTGGAAAAGTTATTCAAGTATTTAAGGCAGCCAGCTCCTGTACGTAATCATCCAAATCGAATGCGCAACAGTTGTGCCTTGGATCAAGTTGGTTGGTTGAAAAAGCTATCTCAACTTTTGAAATTACTGTACCAGATGATGAATAACCTAACAGCGAAATTTATATGCACCAGTGTGGCAACTCTGCTGCTGCTGCTGCTGCTGCTGCTGCTGGCTTTAATGTCTATCATTAAATAGAGCTCACGATGTTAGCGCAGGAAAATAAACGAGCTCCTGCTAGAAATTCTAGTTGTTAACCATTAGATCTTTGCTCCTTCAGCTGGTTAGCTCAACAGCTCTACGTCCAATTTCCTCTCTTCCATCTCTCTCTGTCTCGCTTTCTCTCAGTCGCTTTCTTTCGCTTTTGCCACTTAAACTTCCGCTATTCATTTGCCTCAGCGCCTTTCTCTTCGTTTTTTATTTACTTATTCTGCAGTGAATTATCCTGCGTTTTACTTTATCTCTCTCTGTCTCTCTCACTCTGTTTATTTTACACTTAACAACAAAACCAAAGAAGAGCCCCCCGCCCTCTTTGGCACCCTAGGCAAATGCAATTTGCTGCATAATCAAGTTAAACTTGGCCCACAAGCTGTTTATGAAAATTCCATTGAATATAAAGTACGTAAAATCTCTAGTCTGGTGTGCTCCGTAGTGTTTATTTATTTTCTTTTTATAGTTCAATTATCTTATAGTACGTAGCCATTATTCGTCTTAAAAAATTATATCCACATATGTATATGTACTGAATATCCCTCCATTATAATCCCATATCTTTGGTTTCTCGCTCTCTTTTGTCTCTTCCAGGTTAGTACCTATTGATAAGCTGCTTCCGGCTGCTGTGTATATGGGGTAAGCTCTTGAAAACTTGTTGAATGGATTACTCCCAAAAAAAAAAAGTAGAGGAGAAGCGAATTAAGCGCTTTGGTTTTTTTTCTATATTTATAATCATATTAGTCGACTATACTCTGGCTCTCTCGCTCTAATCACGAAAGCATATCTTCTTTTGCCTTGTTTCACATCTTATCAATTCCTAACACTTTTAAAGTGCAAATGTTTAAAGCTGTGCCAAAAGACCACCTGAGCTGAGGGGACAAAAAAAACTTTGGCACCGTGTCGTATACGTTACGTATTAAACACTGCCATTCATTTCATTTTCATAACGGCCGCAATGGCGTCTGTGCCAAACCGTTTTCTTGCAATAATATTTTGTTCTCCACGGCTTTCAAATTTATCAAACCAAGAAATTTGAGTTTCTTTTGTTTTGCGAAAACCAACAATAATTTATTTAGTATAAGCTCTACTTAAATGCAATGCTTAGTGCTTTTAAATTATATGAACTCTACACCGAAAGTCCTGAAAAACTTCCGAAGGACGATGCTTGAAACATGGCAAGAGCTTGCTCCTTTCGTGCCAGCTCGTGCGGTTCTGTAATTGGCATATAAACGAGTTCGCCAGCTTCAAGGCACAAGATGAAAGTAAAAACGAGCTCTGCTGAGTTTGGCTTGAGTTCGAGTGCTTAGCCGGCTCGTTAGGCGTTTATTTGTGCCCGCAAACCCCAGCACATCTATATATGTAGGTTTAACATATTTATCTGATATCCAAAAATACAAAAAATAAAAGGTGAATAGAAGAATTGTGCGATGCTAGAGCCGAGAACAATGAATATGCACTGAGTGCAAAGGTCATTTGAGAGGGTGAACTGTTTAAATATATTATTGATTTACGAAACTATTAAGTGCCGTTTGACGATAATAATTAAGCAATAGCTTTAAATCGCCGCACTTCAATAAAAATAGTTGCAGCAAAAGGGAATTTGCATAGCAGAAAAAATTCCTTTGCTGGAATTGCTTAATTCCCATCGTGTTCGCGCGATACAACGAAACACAACCACTCATGCCGAACAATTTGGGTAAATAAAAAACAGAGCATTCAGGGGGAGTACTCGCTGGAAAAAAATAAAAAATAAATAAGAAGAAGAGTGCAGCAGAAATAAAAGTATGCGACAGAAATGCCAGCGAACGGCTAAAAAAAAAAGAAAAAGAAAAAAGGGAAGTAAAATAAGGATGAGCAATCGCATTGCGTCCCCCAAAGAGAGAGGTGAACAGGATGAAGTCCGAGCCAAATCAGACGGAGTCGTTCAAAGCGAAACTGGGGACACTTTAAATGGACCAGACTCTCGGACACGTGGCATATGCAACACATGCCGTGGTGCAGGAGGAGCAGAACGAAGGCCCGGAGTCTGGTGCTGCGGCCAAAAGTGAATGTCATTGTTAAAAGTTGGTGCCTTGAGGTCGAGCAGACGCACACACTCGCTGCTTGGCATGGTAAAAATCATATTGCTTGTGCAATGAATTATAATGTAAAGCACTTCAATTTGTACTGTGGCAGATTCCATTGTCCGTCCGGCCATTGGCCACTCCAGTTATCTCGGCTCCAGTTATGAAATTGCATTTGCATGCAGCTCGTGTGAGCTGTGTGCATGTGTGAATTTCCGCTTCGGGCAAAAACTATCCAAAGGATATTCTGTTTGAATTCTCATATCGCATTTAAACTGTTTAGTCATCTGGAGTCGAATTTATAATTGAATTTTCATATGTAGATAGCTTTACAGGCATTTCGCCATGAATGAAATAATTGTAGCTCCAAGCATCAATTTCAATGCCAAATGTCATGCATTCATTAATGCATAGCTCTCTTGATTATATATTAGACGGATTTTTCAATATATAAGTGCCTGCCTTCAGTAGAATGGGACAGAAAGTGGGCCTCCATTTTTTTTTTAGGAATAGATCGGATTAAGTTCTAGTATGGCGCCTTTAAAGCTAAAAGGCCATATTTTCGGAAGGTCATTGCCAATAAAATTTTAAGGAAAGAAATCTCGTTTAAAATTTATTTCATCCATCTGCTAAACTTTAAGGTTTACCACCCCAGAAAACCATAAATGGCAGCTGTCATGCAGTACGCCGGGTTGCTCATGGCGTATACGTATTTTATTTGCCTAACACCATTAAGTGAAGAAACAAATATATGGCCAACTCAAGGACGAACATAAACTTAATTAAATTACGTATTCGCCAGGCGCTACACAGGGCTGTTTGGGCAATAGAAGAGCTGAGCCAAAAAGCTGAGGCTGCGTGCTAGATTACCTTAAACTTTTTAATGGGCCACACTTGAACCAAACGGCGGCAATGCCAATTAAAATGCCTTTTGGGTTGACTTGGCTCTTGCTCGATGCTCAAGAGTTGAGTTTTTCAATCAACTTCTATGCACACATTGAGCAAACACACACACACACACACATACACGGGCTTGCTAATTTATTTAGCAATTGGCACGTAAAGGGTTAATTGTTCGCCAGTCAGCACGAAAAAGCTTGGCCCTTATAGACCATATATCGATTCTGCATAACTAGCACATGTTTAACGAGCTTCCCATCGAGCAGTCGTAACCGGCCCCTCCCAAAAAAAAAAAAAAAATAAATGCCCTGCCTGCTACTGCTGGTTTATTCTTCTTCTTTTGCGTGCTTCACACTTTAGTTGAACGCCTCTTGGTATGTTTACTTGTTTGTTTTGGTCTGCTGCTGCGGGCAGCGGGCTGCGGGTTGCGGACTCGAAGCTCATTAGGAAGGCCAAAAGTAAACCCTAAAAAAGTAAGTAATAAAAAAAAAAAGATGTGTGTGTATACACATAAGAAACTAGCCCTTTTGCGTGTTGCGTGCTGGGTGAATGTCAAAGTCTGCCTTTTGGATTATTTAAATATAAATTAAAAATCACTCATACGCACCATCGGCACATGCGGAAGCAACAGTGACAGCAGCTGTGGCCTGCACTGGCCAACTGCGGCTGCAGACTATGTACTTAGATATCGATATACATATATACATATATGTATATATATATAAATAAATCAATTAGACAAACAAGCGTGCAGTTTGAGCGCTTCGGGAGCTGCCAAGCCAAAACCAATTTTCTAACTATTTGCAAGCAGCTTGAAACAATAAATTTTGTTGCCTGCACACTCGAGGTAAAAGTCTCTCTGTGTGTGTGTGTGTGTGTGTGTGCGCATATTGACTTTTAATTTGTCTATGTAAAAGGTAACTGTTGTCCGCAGCTGCCACTAGGTAACTTACGCTCGTTGCTGCTCAATCGAGTTCACTTATTTTATTACGCCCGATGGACGACAAACGGGATGCCAATTGCCATTTAGTCGTTGGTTTTAACTATTTTTTTTTTTTCGCCCAACTGCTTGTCACTTTATCCGTTGGCAATTGGCTCAATTAGCCAATTAGTCAATTGGCTAGCAATAAAGTTACCTTGTGTGGGCGTTGCATTAGGCAATATCGTTCGTATGGAGGTAATTAAGGAACATTCTAACTTAACCAGTGATTCAATTAGTAATTAACTTAAGTACAGCTGCTTCAAAGCCCTATAGGAATGTGTCTTTAGTTTGTATATTTGGTTTGCACATCAAATAATTCAATTAATATTTCCTAGGAATTTTACACACATTATTATTCTAATTTGTTTGCTTAGCTTTTCTTTTGTTAGCTTTTCATTTTCTTCTTGTGATTTCAAAACTTTTTTCAATTTCATTTAACATGAACTTGGCCCCATCCATTCCAGATCCAATGAAAGTTAAAAATTTCTTGGAAATGTGTGTGTAATTCATGTGTATTTTACCCTCGTGATTTCCGCCTTGGGGCTGACTGTGCCTCTCGGTTGTGATTTCTTCGAATTACCCTTTGAAGCGTCTACTTAAGAAGGTGCGAATGCCTTAATAGACTTTGCGGGAATTTACCAAACCTCTTAAATTTCATAAAATACAAACCCTTCATAATTTGTAAATCCTTTCCAATTTGTTGTTAATTCTCTCTGGAGAATTCTCTGTGAGAATTTGCTCTGCTCTTGAGAAATAGTTGACTATTCTTTCACTTTACTTTACTTACATCTGCTTCACACTCAAATTTTCATTTGTCAATCGAATCGCCAGCTTATGTTTTGCATCTGCTTCGTTGACAAATGGGATTCCATAAAGTTCAGATTTCTTTTCAACCAAGGTATATCAAATTGGCATTCTAGTTTTTCTAGGTTTGTCGCTGCTTTTAGTTTTCCTGCGTCTTTCGCATGTCTCAGCAGCAAACATTTGCCAATTGGCAAACGAAATCCACATAAATCAGCGGCAAAGCCAAAGACAACTATTTCCCCCTCTCCCCCTTTTTTTACCCATTTTTTGGTGGATATTGAACTCAGGTTCGAACCCTGCGAGATATCCTTGGCGCACTCAAAACTTCTTCTCTCGGCGTCAACGTTTGACTTGTAGCCACCCTCTAAAACTCCCTCTCATCTCATCGCTCTCTCTCTCTCTCTCTCTGTCTCTCACTCTCTAGCTCCTTCTCTTTCGTCCTCTATTGGCCTGACTTTTGTATACCTGCTCTGGGCCTTGGCACAAACACGTAATCAAATAATCCAATTTGTTTGCGCAAAACTGAAACTTTTCGTCGTACGGCTTCCGTTGGCGCTGCTTCTGCTAGTGCCTCAACCTTCCACTCTGCCCTCTTGCCTCGCAATCCAGCCACTAATTGTTTGCGTCTCTGCATGGATTTTGTCAAGTCTTACATTTTTAATTAGCCATAAACGCTTCGCTATATACATTTTATTTGATTTTATTTCTGTGCTCTAATTGAAATTTACCTTACACAATTTTCAGCATTAATTTGAGTTCTTAATTTAAGCTTTTTATGGTGTGTGTGTGTGTGTGTCAACAGTTTGTTAAGTGTTCCGACTAATAGTTCACAGATCGCCCATTTCTTACCCCCTCCTGTGTCCATCCACATTCTGACTGTGTGTCATGTCGCATTGGCCATCAGTTATTCACGTTTCAGTTACCACCTGCTGCTACTTTTAGTCTGTTTGCCGAGCGTTTACACATGTGACGCACGGTCTACTGTGCACCAGCACACACACACACACACCCACACACACACACATAGAAAAAACACATATACATACACCTTTGCTAGGATATTGTGTAGGAGATGTGCTGCAATGTGTTTCATTGGTTTTTATGCCCTGTAATCGTCGCAGCTGAATGTGGGGTTAATGTTGCTCCGATTAGGTCGTAGCCGCGTTCCATATCCTACCATATATTTATCACGAAAGCGAAGAACAGAAACAATAAAAGCTGGACTGGTCTTATCTTGGACTTTGATTTGGTACAGCTCCAATCGAACATCAATTATTGTATGCCTTTAGAATGCCATCTAAATTGTGAATGCAGGGTGTTTGAAAGCAGAACCTGCGTCACTTTTATTTCTGCTTGCTGCAGGTCAACAAAACAAGTTGCAGGCTTAATTTCGTTCCTGCTCCCCCGCCCGCTGCCGTTGCCAGCACCACGATTCATTTTGGTCTATGGCATTGACAGTTTTGCTCTTTGAGCTGGTTGCAGTCAGGCTCAAGGCAGCACTCAAAGGCTCTTGAGAAACGTAATCCCTATGCCTATTACCAACTAAGTAGGGGAGATGGGACCAATGAGCGGCGGCGGCGGCGGCGGCGGAGGAGGGGCCAATTGAGCTGTTGTAAGTGCAGCCAAAGCCGACAAAGCGCTCGCAAGTAATGTGCACTTTTTGTAGCTGCAGTGCGTGCGCCGGAAGCCATTGCGGGTTAGGCACGCACCAGCAGCAGGAAGCACCACTGACAGTCAAGGATGGTATGCAGTTGGTGGACGGGTCGTAGTTGATGCGTGGCAGAGGCGTGGCAGGTAACGGAAATACGCGACGCGACACTTTATGACAGGTTGTGACTGGAGCTGGCGAACCCACAACTAAAGCCAAGACCGAAAAGAGAAAGAACTGAGCTACTTGAGAGGGAGAGGAGGAGGTTATGTGTGTGTGTGTGTGTGTGTGTGTGGTGGCTCCAAGGGTTTAAAGGGCTGCTTGAGCCTGTCAGGCATTAAGAATGCATTGTCTGCGCGCAGTTCAGTGCAGTTCATTTCGCAGTGCTGCACAGTACCTAAATCAGCTCTTTGCAGTGGGCGTGGTTGGCGCTGGAGAGGCGGCAGCGCACTTCAGGGGCTTCCAAGTGTTTGCCGTCTGTGTGTGGGTGGGTGTGTGTGTGTGTGTGTGATAGATAACTACCCCGTTTAACCCTCAACGTCTTGGCCAACAAATTAGCGCGTGTATTCGTTCTTCTTCTTCTGTTCTTTTTTTTTGTGATGTGTTGTCTGTCTGCCGCCACATTTCAGTTGGTTTTACAGCGCGCAGCCGGTAACAGTGACGGGTTTTACCACGCGTTGTTCTTTGCAACATCTACGACAATACGGAGCGCAATTTATGTGTTGGCAAGTGCAAATTTTGCTGCCAAAACTTGCGCGCAAATTGAGTTTCTTTCGCAACAAACTTTTGTGGGAGTGCAACAGTGTGTCTGTGGGCCGGGCCTGCTAAGTGTGTGAGTGTCGCCTTGACTTGCCGTGGCAACAGCACCAAGCCGTTGACAAAACATGAACTACATAGAATCTATGCTGTGGTAAGCAACAACTCATAGAAGTTATCGTCCTTTATTCCAGTTTAACCTCAAAATCCAATTAAATATCTTCGAAAGCCAATTATATAATTGAATGCCGAATTATTTAATGAACGTAGCTCGAGTTGTTAAAGAGCACAATCATACTTGAGTATCATTATTTCAAACCAAATACGAAGAGTTTCATATTGAAATGTAATTTGACGTTGAGCGGTTGGTGTACAACTGCAGCTTAAAGTTTTATATTAAAGCGTATATTTAATTGATTTTAAATTTAAAAAAATTATATTTAATTTGCTTATTAGTTATTCCGCGAAAGTTGCAAAAGTTAATTTCATTTTAAATCTGTTCGCAATATCCCAAAACTGTCCGAAATTCTATTTAAGCACTTAATTCCACCACAAAGTTAGCCCATAAATGGAAACCGTAGAACTGTCCGCGCTCCCCTCCACCGGTGCCCTTCTGGGAGTACAGTGCAAGCCGAGAGCTTAGAGAAACTCTATTATGACAATTTTCAAGTGGCTAACTCTGTGGCTCTGCGTCGTGCAGACGCCTCGGGTACCAACCAAATGAAAATAATCTCAAAAGTTTTAGTGAATTTACGGAATATAATTTAAATGCAATTTGTTGCACACTGACCTAAAAATCTTTTGTAACATTCTAATCTAAATATAGATGACAATATTTCGCCATTATTTTATATAAATATTTTTTTTTTGTTTTTTGGCTTGTGCTCTTTTCATACAGACAAAAATATGTTGAGCAAATATTTAAGGATGCTCAGTGAAGGAATGATGTGAGAATGCAAAAATGTGTTGCCTACATTTCTGGGCTGGCCAAAACGAAAAGCGAACAGAAAAGAAAAAGAATAATAAAAACTTCATCTCCAGATTGTTGGCTGCTGTTTCTTTTTCTGCTTTCGCAAATATTTGCGCACGTCATTTCTCGTTGCCCACGCTCCAATTGGGCTACGGCCGAAGCTTTCTTAAATGATGTGGAACGAAATCAAATTAATGCCAGTCGTGCGACCAGAAAGTATTTACAACAATTTAGATGCAAAGAAGAATACTTACACACTCATACATACAGACAATTCAAGAAATCGCGAACTGAGCCAATTAAAGCGTTGGGCGAGGCAGTGCCAAATCATTAAAGTGCCACATGCAACGTGCAACGTGCAACGTGCAACGTGCAATGGGTAACGCGCAGCCATCTTTAATTTATGTGCTATGCGCCTACAAGTATGCAGCATGCAAAATGCATGCAACAAAGTGTTGGCGGAGCAGACAGCAGCCTGATAGAGATGGGCGAACTGGACGTCCCTGGCGTGTCCTTTACCCTATGCATAATACGAGAACAACAACAATAGTTTTATGAATTAGACAAGGATATTCAGTTTTCTCTTTAATTATATGGCTCCAACATCGAGAATATATCCAATGCCCTTACAGTGTTTATGCTAGTTGCTTCTGCTTTTCTGTCGTCTGCTGTTAAGTATGTTACGCTTTCAGTGTATGTGTGTCTCGGTGTGGCTGTGGGCTTGCTTTTGCATAATTTATGTAGGCCTCGCACTAGAAAGTAAGCTACAATTCGCAAAAAGTCCCATCATTTGCGGCCTGGTGCCTGCGACTCTTGTGTTTTATAATTTGTATACTGCGTTGGCGACAGTTTTTGCCAGGAAGTTAACTTGAGCGTAGTCTAGCTCGTATATTATAGTCTTTAAAAGTTTCTACACATTTAACATAACAGTTTCTGCTATCTTTTAACATAGTCAAATTAGATTTCAATGCTTGAAACAAGGCAAGCAGTGCAAAGCGTTGAAAGCAGTTCAATTATTGCTGTACGATTTGAGCTTAACATTAACGTGCCACTTTTTATAAGAAAATCCTTTAAAGGCTAATAATTATTAAGTGTAAATCATAAAACCAAGTCAGTGGAAACTTGGCACAAGGGAATTATTTTGAATGGAAATAAGAATCGTATTCAATATTCGCTTAAATTGAAAACTTTCAAAACCGTGTAATTATTTAATTAAGTGCAGCATGCTTTTAACGTTCATTGGATATGTTTGCTAATATATTTTTATGTACACACAAAATGGAGGCGAAAACAGCTTTTGCAAGGGATTTGGTTTTCATTCTGTTCACATCCTTGTTGCCAGTTGTTGTTCTTGTTGTGGCTGTTTGTTAGTTTTCTATGCCTGTGACTGGCATGAAAAGCATTTTACACATGGCAGCATTTTTTAATTTTACAGTGCAGCTCTTAGAAATACGCGAGCTCGCGAACCTG
>JABVZX010000352.1:3896722-3909347 GCA_020883565.1 Drosophila pachea
ATTTATTTAATATATAATGCGAACAGATCGGTAGGGATCCAAGAACACTAGAACACGACTTTGTCATTCGCGAATTATTCCTTGGTTTATAAATAAGCATACAAACATTAATATACATAAAATACATCCTGCCCACCCGAAATATTATTTCCTTTCTTGTATACTCAACAATTTGAATTTATTTAAAAATAAATTAATTTTTTTTTATAAAACTCTTATACACGGTATAGAGAACGCGTGCGACACATGCGAGAGGCTTCGGCTTGCCACGCCTTTAATGAACCTCCTTGCTCGACTCACTGCATTCCATCCACCTGCTCTTCAGCTTTACATTTATATATAGTAAGTATGATTGAATCTTTAGTTTCGATTTTCGATTTAACACCAGAATTTCGCCATGCTCAGCTGACGGCTGGAACACGCTGTTCTCTAATTGAATCCTTATCTGGGCAACGAGCAGATTTCGCAGGAAGTCAGCTCGCTGCGATTGATGAAGGTGCAATGGCTGCAAGTCCAGTTGTTGACATCCAGATCCATGGCATCAGCATTAGCAGCACCAGAGCTGCTGGCTGCACCAGTGGGATAGTTGGCTGTGCCACTGTAAGAGCAAAATGGTTGAAATCGGTACAATAGAATTATTGTATTGTTGTGCTTCAGTTACCCGCTCCCAGTGGAACTGGCCTGGATCAAGGATTCAAGCAGTTTCCACACCTCTGCGCTTTTAAAATCTGCTGCCATATTGGGATTCCTGGCACGTACTGCCTCGAACAATGGCCCCATGTGCTGTCGCAGCGGCAGCATGTCCATTTTGTACAAATAGATTAGTAAATGGAAGTCCGATATGGCCTCGAGGAAATCCTCCTCGGCCCAGGCGGACAGATAACTGCTGAGCGCATTAAAGTCCTGCAGGTGTCCATCGATGAAGCGATTCTCAATGGGGAATGGCTGGCGTTTGTCGTACTCCGTGAATGTGTACATCGGCTGCAGTGGCGTCGAGGCGGGCACGTCGACCAGCAGATATTCAACGGGTAGTGGGCGTGCCAGACGCTGCACTTCGTTGCCGTATTGATCCTTCTCCTGAAATCAGAAAAATTAAATGAAAAATGTGCAGCTGAAATACTTTTTAATTGCACCCATAGTCCATTAATAAATCTAATAAAGAGGTGTGTCCTCTGCAAGAAGCTCTTCCTGCCAACTCAGTTGCCCCAGTGACCTACATCACCGATTTGCTGTGACGTACGCAAAGCTTTTACAACCTGTTTGCTCGGCTCTGCAACAGAAAGACGTCCGCTACCCCGACAGCCAATCGACCACGCAGAAATCGGTTGCTCGGCTTATCATACGTCATCAAAAGGATTGCAATTGCGCAACAAATAAAGCTCTGTCTGAAGAGAACCCGACGCAGCTTTAAGAGAATGCTCGCCAGCTTATGCTGCTGCATACATGCAATAAACAAAAGCAACTGGTAGCTGTACAGTGGAACAAAACTATACTGTGTGATAAAGTTAAAGTAAATGCAATAAAAAATATTACTTATTGAAAAATATAAAATATACTGTTAGCTTTCAATGGCTTATATTCTAAATCAGCTTTAAATGCAACAATGTCCTCACTGAGGACTTTGCACTTTGTACCTAATTGGTAAAAGATAGAATACTTTATTCTCTTACGAATTGAAAATATTTTCCGAAATAATTTCTAGAAAAACTCTGCCACAAGCTAAATCTTTTCAGTCCACGTTGAGGACACGGAGGACCGTGATTATGATTGCCTGGCCAATAAAATTGAAATTGTATTAAAATTCAGCCCATGGTCGAGGCTGTTCAAGTGCCTATGCAGTAATGGATAACTTTATTATGGCTTGCATTGACGTTGATGTTTGCCGTTGATATGTTGAAGCGTAAAACTTGGCGGAATTATGGAAGATATGGAGCTGGAGACCTCGAGACTTATCGTCTCATTACCATTATTAAACAGTTGAAATTTAAAGAGCTTTCCTAGCTTGACAAGGTGAGGTCAAGAATTTCATTTCAATCTTCAATTACATGCTAAAAACGGACTAATCAAACATGGTAAATTGACTGCAGGACACAACACAACAGCACAAGCAGAAGAATGCTGGACAGAACTGTTGCAGCCAGAGTTTCGTAGAAAGAGGAAATGGAGTCAGTGCTGCAGACAAATGATTACAACATTAAGAGAGCGAGAGAGAGAGAGAAACGAGGGAGCAGCGGGCTCTGGATATTAGCCGAAGTGCAGAAGCAACTGACATTGACATTCAGCCCGTGGCACAATATGAAGAGATGAAAAAAGCTTTCGTGCTCTGCTCGTCCTGCTGTTGGGCTAGCTATAAAAGCGCGTTACGCTCTTTCCTACTGCATTTGTCATCCAAACTCCAAGCACTACACGCACAGATTCGCGGAACGTTAAGGCACGCGCGATACGAGAACAACAACAGGACCAAGAGCAAAAGACTTTTTCAGTCGCCATTCAATGCAAAAATCGACTAGTATCATGCACAAACAGTGGAAGAAGAGAACTTTCACACTCTGGGATCTGTCCAATAATCGCAAAAGCAACAAGAATGTTTTGGTCAGCAGTTGCGTCCTCAACGGTGACATCGGGCAATGCAGAAACGCCCGCTGGAATGGCCAGTGCAGCGCCTTCCTATCAACAGCAGCACACCAAGCCGCCTCGCACGTTTCCCAGCAGTTGGCAAATCAGCAATGCCGCATTTAAGGCGCGACGCTACGAACAACAGCAGCAACAACAACAAGCTCTCGAGCTTGAGGAAGTAGAAGCACGAGGACAGCAACATCGATCATCGAGCAACAAAATAAAGAAAGTCAGTCCGAAAAGTGAGAGTAAAATATTCAAAGCCCTTACATCCTGCAAGTGCATACAAAACGACATAAACTAGGCGACAAAATAAGTGCATTTTAAAACAATTGCAATTACAATAGCGATCAAGTGCAAACATTCACATAATTAATTGAACAATAACAACCCAAATAAAGGACATTTACCACCACTAAATTCAACTATTATTCAGAATGAGGTAAGTCTCAGATTCGAATGGGCTGCAAATAAGTTCCTCTGGTAAAGCCCGTAACAGAATTCATTAATTGTAAAAAGAAAGCAGTTTCAAAACTATAAAGGAACTTGGGAAGTAAAAGCGTTCATTCAAAAACGAATAAACCTTTAAGCAATAAGCCCAAACACAATTTCGATGCTCTTTTTTTTTCATTTTCGCTTTTTGAAAGCATCAAAATTCTCGTAAATTTCATTGTTCGGTAGCGTTTAATTGAATTTCGTTGCACACGCACGAGAAGCAGCTAATTCGACTCTGCGGCAACAGCTGGATGCGCCATATATGTAGAATGCACATACATACATATATGCGCTTATATTGATTACGACAGACTCTAACGGCAAGGCAGCAAAGGAGTCTTTAAAGCAAGGAGCTGTATTAAAGCTGATCAGCGCCATATATATAATGACATATATCAGGATTCAACCTTATCGGGCAATAATCCGTTCATAACAAATAGGGATTAAATACAGCTGCATTTCGAGAAGCATTATTTATAATGTATTAAATAAATTAAGCTATCGATAATGAACAAACGGTAGTTACTAATTAGTCCTTGGGTTCAATTGAGGTAAATAGCTATTGCTTTATTTACACGCTTATTAAACCAAATTACTACTCTCATGGAAAAAATGTAGCCCTTTCGTGTAACCATTTTACGTAGATAACCGCCATGTAGAAACAGGTGTTACCAGTAAAGCCTACAAGCGTGCGTGCTGTAGAATGATGGCGCAATCACATTCAGAGAATCACTTGATAGACAAATAATCCCAGCTCTTATTCAATTAGCAAGGACAGGTAACAACAGGTCGAACGAACAGAGGAGCTCATGGCCAAAGTGCAGCTAAAGCCGATGCTCTAACATCAATAAGTACTTAGATACTGCTTCAACAGTTTAGGCTACAGACCCCTACATTTACAACTACGACTTTAAACTAAAATTTAAACTAATACGAATACAAACGGTTTATTAAATCTAACTGAAATCAAAATGTCCTCCCGCTTTTTTCATTTAGATATCGATTAAACATTAAATTATAGCACCAAAAGTGTACAAATAATAAATGAGCAGGGCATTTGCAATTTGTTGAAAAGGACCTTATAGGGAGAATCACCGTAATTTACAATTTTTCATTTGGAATCTCAACAGCTTTTTTTCAACTTTTGTTTTACGAATAAATATATTAAGCTTTTCTGATATTCTGAAGTGACAAGGCATATTATATTATATTACTATTAGCTCTGCTCAAAGCAGCCGCAGCACGCGCGCTGGTTAATCATTGCAAATACATACATGTGGGTGAGGTATGTGGGTATGTGTATCTCAATGTGCTCTGACCTGTTTGTTTGTTTAAACCATACAAACCGCTGGCAGGCGACAAGGAAACATTTTTTTATATGTGCTCTGAGCACAGAGCCAGGCAAACACTGGCTAAATGTGTAAATAGTTCGTCTGTCTCTCTCTCTCTCTCTCTACATCTCTGTCTCTCTCAACTCTTGTTCGCAGATTACTTCTAGATGGCTTGCCTAATAGCTCTAAGTTTTGTAAACTACTAATATTCCTCCTCCTCTTCACTTTTGCGAGAGTTCCACTAAGCGGCGCGCAGAAGTAGGCAACCGAAAATTGAAATACATAATCTTACTTCAGCTCATTTTACTTATTAGGCGAAGACTTAGACTTGCTTAAATAAACTAGGCAACAAATTCGCTCATTCACACAATTTAAACTTAAATTATTAAATAATTTGAAACTGAATTGAGACAGAGAATTCCCTGTAATTGAGTACAAAAAACTTTTGAAATAATCCTGAGCAAGAAATTGCAAGTGTGAATACTTTCGCGCAATTTGTCGATCAAATTTCAGACAAACTAAAAAGTTTGTGGAAATTAGGTAAAGATTGAATTAGTTTGCACTTTACAAAAGTTGAATTGTTAAACTTGTTTCACTTTCTCCGAATATAATTACCAAAATGCGTTTCGAGTTGACCAAAGAGAAAGAAAATCTAAGACTTTAAAGTTTATGTTTGAATTAACGTATAAATATTCCAAGTACTTATTGGCTTAAAGTCTTTATGTACTGGTTGAGAGCTTTGAATTGCATGGGTCTGTCAGAAATCTCTATCTTATAATGGAAATAAATGAAAATGAAATAACAATGAACAATGGAGAGACATGGAGAGAAAAGCAGAGTGTAGGAGGCGGACAGTCAAGCTCCTCTCAATTCAATAACCAGAATCCTTTTATTGAAAAAAGGAAAAGAATTAAGCTCTTTTTCATTTCATCAATTTTGAATAATCCTCACAGCATGCCGCCTGACCCGTACCCGTTGCAATGTAGATTAAATTAGCAATAAATCTCTCACCTCTCAGCTCTTTGCTCAGTGTGAAAACTACAGAAAAATTGCAGACTAGTTGGTACATCTAATTACACTTTTTTGAATTAATACAGTTTATAGGCTCTGCTTCTATATAGACTGAACTAAACTGAAGCCAAATTTAGTTTTCAATTTAGTTTTTAATCATGAATACCACAATAATTAATCCTCGATCTGTCTATTTTGTCTCCGCAAATACCGAGGAAACTTTCAAGGCTACGCATCTGCAGCTTGTGCCGATGCATCCATCCATCCATCCCAACAAGACCAAAGCAGTGCGAAGGCTCCTGCGAAGGCTGTTTGAGGCAGGAAGGATTGCGAAGAGCATCTTCGAAACAATTTCTGGACATATTGAAATTGGATGGATATTGCATGGATAGAAAATGTAATCCTTAGCTATCGCGACACATCACGAAGGATGTAGAATATATAAAAAGTATAAGAAAACAAATATATTTATATATGTGTATACCACACAATATACACTATATATGTATATTTGTATTTATCTATAAACGTGTTTATGTAAGAATTGTGTAAAATATTGTGTTTCTATTGATATTTGAATCGAATTAACCAAAATTGTTGGTAAGCATTTATGTTTAAAATACCGAAAAACAATTTTAGATAAAACTTTTTTTGACTGCATTTTAAACAGACGATTTAAAAATTCTTATTGTTAGGCAGAAAATCGAATTTCTTATCATACTTCGAGACACTTCTAAGAGAAAATATTTTGTGAAAAACTTAAAATAAAACTTAAAACTTAGAATTGGTGAAAACTTAAAAACTTCAAAATGTTTCTATAGACATATAAATGTTTCTATATAATATCATAAGATTATAATGTAGTAATATAACACATAAATATCTAAGAACGACAAATTGACACACCGAATAGGTGTTAAGCCGCTACAAAGATACCTGTACAAAACAAAAGCTGGAGAAAATTCCAGCTACGAGAAATATATATTTAAGAGGTCTATTATTGTTTCCAATATGTGGATCAATATGAAGTTCGTTAGATGGGAAATCGAATCGTAAACCGTTTGATTCGTATTATCGTATCTAAAACTATAAAGGAACCCAATATCTTTTAATGTCCAATATGCAATAAACAACTGTAGACATCAGAGCAAAGAATAATTTGAATTGCTCAAAACCCAAGCACATTTTATCGATTACGAAATTTGATATATGCTTTAATTGAAGTGTGGAATTTAGAATTTTATATTCAATTATAGAGAAATAAAATATATAAGTTACTTATGCAGTTATGCACTTATGATGTCATTAAATCGTTAATGTTAAGAAATGGCACAATTAACAGAAGGCACAATATATACAGAGTGCAGAATTGATCTATATCTATATGCATACAGATTTGCCCACATTTATCATGTTAAATGTTAGAAAATCTTTGTAAATAACTGTAATTGTGCTTTTCAATAAATGTTATTCCACTTATTCTAAATAAATCAAATCAATGTGTCTACTATGAGCAGAATTAATCGGATTGCATGTAAGGTTACCGCAGTCTACCATTTCTTGGTCTTTAGATGATAGGGAATTATGAGGAGGATTTATTTATGTATAAGGATTTATTTATCACGTACCTTATAAAAAACATCCGGCACATATTGTTTATCGGTTGATTCACGTACGTAGCCAAGTTCCGGTGCATCCTTAGTGGGTATTAGACAATTATCTCGCACCAAAGCCATGCACTGTGCGGAAACAGCATAACCTTCCATGTACACCTGTTTGGCTTGATCACCTGTTGATATATAATACATCCAATAAATAATATCACAATTATAACTCTTCCGCACATACCGGTCACGCAAATGGTGACAAATTTGGATCCGAATGTTCCATTAGTGGCGTATTTACATGGATTTGGATGGCGATTCTGCAGCTCTCCTGCAGTTATGCACTCCTGAGCAGTCAGAAAATGTGTTTCTATACCACGTACTTGTTTTACAGTTCCAGTGCTGGCATCTTCCGTTAGCAAATCCGTAAAGATCCATCCAATCTGTCAAAAAAAAAAAACAAGTGATGAATTACAAAATCAGAATTTATGATATTGCTACCTTTTTAAGTCCTAACGCTTTGGCTACTGCTTCCACATCTTCGGCATTCTCATCTGGACTCATGCTGATCGAGTCACGCGATGATTCCTGTGGAGGCTCATAGATGGCCGATACCCTAGCACGTATACCAAGTGGCACATCCGTATGCTGCTCGTAGGTGCCATATAAGAAACCCATGCGCTGATGGCCCGTGGTGCGCCAATAGTTTAAAAAGCGCTCAACAATTTTTGTATTCTCGAACATGACATTATCCACATGACGGTACGTTTGACGATTAAGCGTTATGGCCGATGGCTGACACTTAGAACATATACCCTTGGGCCACGGCGGATGCTCCCGACAACCGGGCTTTATGCGACAATTTATGTCATCGAAAACAAAGTACTTGCCGTGGTCCATCCCCGAAGTCTGCTTACGTATGTACGAGTGGAAGGACAAGTGCTTTATATTATGTTCCTTCAGATAGTTCTCATCATAAGGTTCCAGCGGAGAGCAATGAACACAACGGCCATTGGCATTATGATGACAGCTAAAGCAGTTTATAGACAATTAGTATTTTAGCACAAATATTTGCAAATCTGAGAAAAACAAGAAGCCTACCTAATTGTAATATATGCTATATATATAATTATCTATCTTTTAAGCGGCTGTGGTGCAATATACTTACAGTTTACTGTCCCGTTCACGCTTAATTGTTCCATCGCATTTGACCAACTGTTGATCTACCTCATCCTCGATAACATCAATGGAGGGACGTATATTGTTAATTTTTTTCTCAGTGGACAGTTTGACAGCACTATTGAAGGACATATTATCGATTACTGAGGTACTTGTGCGCTGTAGGAAAAATAAATAAAAATAAATATTACTACATGTTTATATAAATATATATATTTAAATCTAGAGTAATACTCACACGTGATGAAGTGCCCGCCATTTGTTTTAAAAACAATATGTCACCATGCTTAAGTGTCTTGCCCACTAGCTGAGTCCCATTTGCATTAAGCTCTGTGGCAAAGTTACGTTCCAGGAACAGCCCAAAACCGTCGACCTTAAGTGCATTTTGGACACTGTCATAAAGCTGCTTAAAAGTTGAATTTGGTGAGATCTCGATTCGTTTGATGCCCTCTGGAGACTGCACGCGAATTAGCTGAAAAACAAGCAACGTGTACATCCAGATTAGTACAAACACACATCTGCATATCACAGATGCAAATCGAATTGATCACACCGATTGTTTACATAACGTAAAGAGGCGATGCCGCACAAAAGCATAGACGAAATTACGCTTCTTGTAAATAAATTGTTCGAGGAGCAAAGGTGCACTGGCCATGTTGAAATTATTGTTTTTCTAGCCGATTGATTGTTTTAACCGATTTTGTTGTTGTTGATGGTGTTGATGGTGTTAAGCGTAGCTTGAGCTACTATTAATGGCCTAAAAGGCCCAAACTTAGTCTATTGAACTGTGCGACATGAAGGCGCGCATTTGACTGCAACAGGAAAACAAATTGCAACCATATATATTTTTGGCAATGCTTACGAATTTAAATAAATAAGCGTGATATGTGCCAAAAAGAGAGGAGGTTTCCACGGCCATGGCCAAAACTAAACGTTTGTCTGGCACAATTGCAACCGTCACTCCTCTCCAAACTATTCACTCTCCACTACCTTCTATCGTCTCGCAGCATTGGACGCAAAATCTACAAGTCATTGTACCTTTGCTTTAGTGTCAGTCCGGCGTCGTAGTTTTCTGGCGTAGCCGTGGCAACGAATTTGCATTCATTGCCAACCTGTCCTTTACACGATGTACTGGCAATAGTATAGTCTAAAGTTTTTTGGTAGATTGTTTATAAAAACACAGTTTATACGCTAGTTACAAGTCATTTGCAAAAATTCAATTGCCGGTGTTTTTTACAATCAGTAATCGGAGATTAAAATCGTCACTTTTAAAGTTGACGTACGCTTTAAACTGCATTTAAACGTTCCGCCAAACTATCACGTTAATATTTATCTTCAGTCCAATCAGCAGTTTACTTACAATTTTATCAGACATTGCTTCGAAAAATTACACTTAGAAGCAAAGCAGCACTTGTGTAGACAATATGGACTAAGTGTGACCATACGCACTCAATGTCAATGTAACTAAAATGGAATATGATTAAATACTGAATGCTGTTAATGCATTTTTCGCCCTTTGGAATTAGTGGCGGTAGAACGATAAGTACTTCTAACAGCTGATTTGACGAGTGGTCAATTCGTCTTATAAACGTCAATTTGAAAAATACTTATCAGTTTTATTTGTTATTAACTTTTGAATTATATTTCAACGCATTTACAACATACAAGCATTTATGGCGGAAGACTGCGTGTTAAAGCTATAGCTATAGTGCGTGCAAGGGAAATTTTAATCATATTTTAAGTTACCCATGCATATGTATTTGATATCGACGTAGTCATCGATGCCATGACTGGAACCTTCACGTCCTACGCCCGATTCCTTAACACCACCGAACGGTGCCTCTGGCGCTGATATAATGCCCTCATTTACTCCCACCATGCCTACCTCCAGACGCTTGGCAACACGGAATACCTGTTGCAGATTTTCACTGTAGAAATAGCCTGCTAGACCCCGTTGGGTATCATTGGCTTTCTGTACCGCTTCCGCTTCATCCTTGAACTTAATAATCGACACAATTGGCCCAAAGACCTCTTCAGTGTATATTTGCGCCGATGTTGGAACATCTGTGATTATAGTGGGCGCATAAAAGAGGTCTCCCATCTCCTTCAGGCCTTTACCGCCAACTATGATGTTGGCGTTCTTGCTACGGGCATCCTCCACGAAGCCGCTGACCTTATCGTACTGCATCTTATTGATTAACGGTCCGATTTGCACGTCGCTGCATTTGCCATCACCAATCTTCAGATTCTCGACACGTTGCTTTAGTTGCGTCACAAACTTGTCGTAAACTCCTTCCTGTACAAAGAATCGATTTGCCGAGACACAAGTCTGGCCACAGTTGCGGAACTTGGAGGCCATGGCTCCATCCACCGCCTTTTCAACATTTGCTGAATTAAATACAATGAATGGCGCATTGCCGCCCAGCTCTAAGCAGACGCGCTTAATTCCATCAGCTGAGTTGCGGAATAGCAGCTTGCCAACCTGCGTTGATCCAGTGAAACTAATACCACGCACATCAGGACTTTTGCAGAACAATTCGCCGATCGGTGCTGCCTTCTTAGTGGTCACCACATTTATTACTCCCTTCGGAATGCCTGCTTCTTCGGCCAGTTTAGCCACCGCGAGCGCTGTCAAGGGCGTATCCTCTGATGGCTTGACAACTACGGTGCATCCAGCCGCCAAAGCGGCGCCCGCTTTACGCGTTATCATTGCCAGTGGGAAATTCCAAGGTGTTATCAGTGCGGCCACGCCTATGGGCTGTTTCATGACAATCGTCTCACGGTTTGGCTGTCCACTTGGTACGATTTCGCCATAGATACGACGAGCCTCTTCAGCAAACCATTCTACAAATGAATTGCCATAAACGACCTCACCTTTGGACTCATTGATAGGTTTGCCAGACTCAGCAGTCATGATCTCAGCGATTTCCTGGGCGTTTTGCTCGATGAGCTTATGCCATTTCTGTAAGAGAATACGGAATTTTAATCTGATTCTTTGCACTGATGCTTCACAGAATATACTTTGAGCATATTGGAGCGATCCTTAGCTGTCAGAGACCGCCACTCCTTGGACTCATATGCCTGCTTTGCGGCAATTATGGCTTGCTGTGCATCCTCCACTGTCATATCGGGCACATTTCCAATCACTTCACCATTGGCAGGATTCTTCACTTCGAATGTTTGCCGGCTCTGTGAATCTATCCAATTGCCATTGACCAGGGCCTTGGTCTGTACTAATGCAGAGAAACCTCGCATTTTGCTGACCTTCAGACTACTCAGTTTTCGAAACATTATTTCTGCCTGCAACAAATCAATGTCAATGTTAATTTTGCCGGCCCATTAACGCTTATCATTAGTTCTTATCATTATCTCTTACCTTTTATGACTAGAGATATTCTGCCCAACTTGAAAGCAAGGTGCGCTAATAACCTCTCTCAGGATTATGTGGGCTTTTGTCTCTTGATTGATTTCAATTGATTTTGATTACAGCAAATGCACACAGTAAAAGAATATTACGAAAGCGAGGTCGCGGACTTGATGCTCTGCTTGCGCATGTCGTCACAAAACAATACAAGTGCCTGGAATCATCTCCTACAGGGTCCCAACTCCGAATATCCACTTATGATTTGCTAAGAAGTTCTGGAAACATTTTATAGATATTGGTCGTTCAGTTAAATGTTAGTATGATGGATAAATTTATTAAGAACCATTATTAGGACGAAACACACTGGAATTTGTTCTCTTATCACAGATAAAAGTATGGAGCGAAATCTGTATATAACGAGCCTTGCTCTGCAACAAACATCGATACTTTTATGTTAAGCTGAAGAGTTTTCTGTTAACAGCAAATCTGCTATGTTAACCGCGTGAATATATTTTAGTTGAGTCGCATACCAATCAGTTTCTGTCAGCGACATTACGCGCGAATTTTAAATTTTATATAATTTTATACATATGCTTTCAATTTTAAGTTGTTGTTCTCGTGGTTGCAGTCAGCGGCACAGTAACCATGTAGCCCAAAAGTTAACCAGTCTAGACTGCAAGCGCAGCTAACCATTCGCCAACCTGTGCTTTTATTTTTGCTAAACTTTTTTATGCCATTTACCTGTCGCTTTGCATAAGACGCCGCCACAGCAACAGCCGGTGCACAACTGCTCCATTTATTATGCACAGCTATGGTCATAGATTTCACATGTGCCGATGGCAGGTTCTGGCTGGTTGCCTGGCTGCCTTGTTGTATTGCTGCCTCTTGCCTACGCGGCCGGCTACTGGTCATGCAGCCTCCACTGGACACCCTATGCAATCTATGTTGCAAATTTTTGTCAATAAATTTTCGGCATAGAATGCCAAAACAAGCTGCACGCTAGCACGTCCTACCATCATAACTGT
>JABVZX010000352.1:4047348-4060985 GCA_020883565.1 Drosophila pachea
TATCTTCCTAATTGACATAGGCAGACTGAGAACTATATGCAGATACCAGATATTGGAGTAAGAGAAAGAAAGTATCAAAGGAATAATCACTTTCATCGCAATCAAATTTTACGAAGGAGCGATGGAATGATCATTATCAGAAAAGCATTTCGTGCAAACACCCAGGAATTTTCGCTCAGTGTGCATAAGGTCGAGTGACCTTCAGAATCTTAGCTGGTTACCTATTCTGCCAATTCCATGTGTTTCGTGTTCTATCTTTCGTTTTCTGCCTCCTCTCATTCTTTTTCGGGCACATTGTGTGGCATTTGTGTGCCTGCCACGTCAACATCAACGTCAACGTCAGCGTGTGGCGCGTGCCTTCACTCGAGGATTTCTATCTGATTTGGCAGGGTCCCGTCCTTCCGTGGCGGGGCTGTACTCCTGCTCCCATTCTTCGTACTCATCCTGCGAATTCCCCATGATAATTAAAGCGGTTGCTGCATATTTTCGAGCTATCTTTTGGTTTGAGTCTTGCAGCGGCCGCGGCCGCCTCGCGCTGGGAACGTGTTAATCATTTGGTCCTGGCGCACGTTTCACTCTGGTTGCCATGGGTCATTTGATGGCCAAAGGCTCCCGCTAACCACCAGCCCAAGCACCCCCTTCCCATGCCCTTTCCCATTCCCATTCCCATTCCCATTGCTCCGCCCTCTGCAAATGGTTTTGGCTTTTATTTATTTGTTTGCCTTTTCGTTGACAGCAATTTAAACGCTTCAATGGACTCGCAGCCTGTCGGAGCGCAAAAAGGGTTCAGAGCGCAGAGCAAACAAGTTTTACCTCGTAAATTAATTTCCCCCGAAAACACAACACAAGATACAAATTAGTGAAGGAAGTGCCATCCGAGGGGAGGCTGAAGGCGACTTGACTCAAGAAACACAGCAAAAAAGGCCAAAGGTCAGGTTTCGACTCGACAAATTTCTTTTACCTGCTTTTTCATAGATGCTGGCGATTGCGACAGAACAAAGGCCATGGAAGCGGTACAAATACCTAAATATAAATTCGCTTGCATGGAGATAAGTTATAATAATAAATATGTTTAAAATGGGAATATCGTAATACTTTTGAAAATATTTTCAAATTAATTTTCGTTCAGCAATTTTTTTCGTTTCAACAGAAATAAATTATCGGACATTGAAAGGTCGTTAATTGTACATCGGCGCCGCATAATCCCCATGATTTATCACTATATTATTTTATAAATGTTTAATCTATATATATATATTTCTGTATATTTGCTTTTATTCCCGCGTGAAATTTAATTTAAGCCCTGCTGCAACATAAGCCGAAACACCTGATGAAAGACAACTCAATTGATTATGCTTTGGCACATAATAAATCGCTTTCCATATAAAAAATGAGGGCAAGGACCAAAATATATGTAAATGCAATAAAAGGGATGATTAAGTAAGAGTAAAATATTTGAAGCTTGCGTAGTAGTTGGAAATGCAGTTAGTTTATTTTGAAGCGAAGGGGAATCTGAATTCCCGGAACACCTTTGTTAGTTGAACAGCCGGCATGATAAAGGATCAAAATTCTATGAATTTCCTTTGAGAGCTTACGGGAATTTGGGAATGTGCTTTGATGATTCTCAACAAGGAGCCTCTGATATAATAAGACAATTCGTTTGCAATTATTTGCCCAGCTATATGAAAATTTGTAACCTGATCTAATTAATCATGAGAGAGTCTTCTGACTTCTGGAGCAGGTCTGAGTGATCCACAACCTTCTATATAGTCATGCTTAGCATATATATTCATAACACATTCACATACATTTCATTTTCAGAGCCTTCACATTATTTTAAATGCAAATCGGAGCTCAATTCAGCTTGTCTGTTGGCTTTCTATTCAAAAGCATGCTTCAAGTGGGAAGCCTTTGCTATGTACGTAATATAATATAAAAATATATATGTATATATATGTGTATATATATATTATATTTGCCCGCTGTGGCACGGAAATCGTTTATCTTTGCCATTTGCGCCGTCATTTAGACGAGTCTGGGCTTCTGTCCTTTTAGGCAGCCACTTTGCCAAAAGTTGATTTATGCCTCGCTGGCTGCTCGATTTTCCATATGCCGCGTAGCCACGCACATCCCGAGCTTTTCCGGCTGATATCCTGCACCGAGCAGCAGCTTGGGTCTGCCGCTGTGCCAGCTGCTGCTCCCGCTGCGAAGCCTGTTGTCATTGTTTGTTTGGCAACCGTTGCGGCGCAGCGCGTCAAAAGGACATGTGATTCAATTTGCTTCGATTAGAAATTCCAATTGCGAGAGCGCACGGATGCCAACGGTGTCGGAGTGGGAGTGGGAGTGGGACTGCTTCATGCTCGACCAATTTATAGAAGTCAACTGATGGAAAAATTAAAATGGCTGCGTCGCTCATCAAGTTCCGCCTCAGACGCTGGCAGCAGCTGCTCTGCGGCATGCGGCATGCGGCATGCGGCATGCGGCCTGTGGCAGCCACACATTCGAATATTTGTGTACATTTGTATATTAGACGCTCGGCTGCTGCTTGATATCCGGTACGGCGCCGGTGCCAAGTTTGTCGACCAGACTGAAAGCTGCCAGAAAAGGACATGGAGTCCTGTGCAGACACGCAACTGTCACGTTCGCCTGTTGCGATGCCTGTCAACTTTATTGGCCCGGCTGCCGTCAATCTTGGCCACGTTCACAGACCCCAACCCCCCTTCGATAGTAGGGTCAACATATTTTTTATTTTCTCAGCTACTGTTTTTTTTCTCCCCTTTTTTTCTTTTGCATTTGCTTTTTCTGTTTCGCTTAGCCTGCCGCCATATAGAGTACGTGCAGCCATCTCCCAATCCACTGTCAATCACTTTTCGACGTGTGACCATGGCACACAACAGCTCAATGACCACGCCCACTGCCCACCCATTGGCAAGCCGCGCTGCTGCACGTACTCTGGCCGCCCCATGGGGCATGCGGCAAGGCCGTTAAACGCTCAGTGGACAATTGAAAAATTAACAGTATTTATTTATGATGAACAATGGACCATATATACCCACCCCGACCCCAGCCGTCGCGCCCTCAGGTTGTGCATGCGTGCCGAGCATGCAAAATGCTTTCAATCCAGAAAATTTTTTAATTGGCGCGGAAATTGCGAATCGCATTGACGTCACGACGGCCAACAGGCGGATGGAACAGGTCCAGCTGGAGAGTTCGACTATCGGAACGGTGAAGGAAAAATTGGAAAAAATAATAATACAAAGCAAAAATCAATGCAAAAATTATTGCACATTAAGAGCATAAAGAAGAGAAAAGGAGAGCAAAACGAGCGAAACAGGATGGAAAATCGAAAACAAGAAAAACTCGAATGGAAATCGTACCAAGCGCGGCCATTGAGCCGGTCATTTATTTAATTTTTCGCACGATTTCAACACGCAGCCCAGGAGCCGGACACGGTCACAAGGATCCCTCACAGATGGAAACATCAGTTAAATGACCGCAAAGAAGAAGAAGAGGGGGAAATGCTCTGTGGAACAGGCTAAGTGCGGTGGGGTGTGAAGTGTCAGGCAAATAAAACTGATGGTCCGGGCAGGCACTTAAGGGTAGAACTTCGCACTCGCACACCCACACCCACACACACACACAAACATTCCTCCCCCCCACTCACGCACGCAGATACGAATAAATGCAAATAAAGAAATGGGAAAATATGCTTTGCTTCTTTGATGCCGCCCGAAGGTGCAGCAAATGGAATTATGCCAGAGCGACTCGCGCCAAAAGAGCTAAGTAATGCACTGCCAACTCTCACACACACACACACACACACACACACCTGCACACCCTTCAATAGGCATGCAAATGTGCGAAATATGTATTGAATATCCAAAGAGAATTTATAATGGCTGAGCCAAAAAAGCTGTGAGAAAAGTGAATGCGACAACTGGTTCAGCTTGGATTTCACTTAACATTTCCTTAACAGCGGCCCAACAGCGGGCATCGCTGTTAGCAATACAATCCACACTCGACAGGGGAAATAATTGCAAAGCAAACAAAAGCCAAACGAAAAATCATAAAAACTGTCGCGAACCGGCAGCAGGCAGCAGGCAGCAGGCAGCGGGCAGCGACGTAGGCAGCGCAGCCGACTGCGCTGCCGCCAAGTCGAAGCAGCAACGGCGAGAGCAGCAGAAGCAGGAGGCAGCTGGAGGAAGCTTCAGTCAATCGGTTTTGTTTGGCTGCCAAAATTGCTGGAGAGAATGCTGGCAGGAGGCAGAGCAAGGACTTCATAAACGAAACAGTTGCCCAAGATAAGCAGCCAACAGGAGCAGCAGGAACACCCTGTAGAGACACGCGAGCCCTACTTTGACTGATTTCGCGAGTTCGCAGCTCACTTTTTGCATTTAGTTTCGGCTTTTTCAAATGCGTGGCCCGCACACACAACATGCCCATTACCGTTATGATTACAATGACCCCCATGATCCCGGCCAGCATCGTCCTTGCGCTATCTGCTCCTCGGCTCTCCGCCTCGCGTTCGTCTGTTTGTCATGTCCTTTGTGCAGTCGTCGCTTAGCGGTAAATTTAGCACTGCAAACGAAACGAGAGGCCAAAGCTGAGGCCAGGCAACAGCCGACTAGGCGGGTCTGCCAGCCAGGCAGGCATCCAGGCGGCCTCACTCGTGCCAGGTATCAGCTCCTGCGGCGCTCGGAGAGCAGCTGAACGGTAAAGGACCCGCAGTTTAAAGTTCGCTTCGCATTCCTGATGCTGGGCTTTCCCTTTTGGATGTTGGACAACGTTGGCGACACATTCAAATATGCACAACAGATGCCCCCACTGACCTGACCCTCCCCTTGGCTCGCCTGGAACAATGCGGCGTATGATTATTTGGCGTCTAATGTGAGGGCAGCTCCGGTTCGGTTTGTGGCAACTGTGACCCTTCCTCTCCTTCTGGCTCCTTCTGACATGTTTGCACTTTAAAGAAATGCTGTCCAGGCACACGTAGCGCGGCGGAAGCGTCGCCATTGAGCAGCGACCGGAAGTTGACAATTGTGAATTGACAATCGACAATTGAGAAGGTTGCAATCAGCGCTCGCCATTTCTGCAGTTCATCTGTCATTAGTGAGAATGAATGGCAGAATGGGGCTGATAATGAAAGTTAAAAGCTGCTTCGGTAAACAATGACTGGGAAGGCGTATGACAGGTCGTCGTGTGGGGGTGGGGGCAGGGGCACAGGGTTTTACTGATTGGCCCAAAAGTGTTGAAGCCGCATATTTCACGGCGCAATCTGTCGGGCAGTTGGCTGGAGAGTACTGGAAATTCGCTGGAGTCAGCAGTTGGCGTTTGTTTTCCGCTTTTTTCCGGCCACATTTTCCACTGACTAGCAGCTGCTGGCCGCAATTTTGATTAATGGTCAAGCTTAGGGACGGCGTCGACTTTTTTATTTCGGCAATTATGTTGTTTAGAGCTTTGCCACGCTGTTCACACCTCGAACATTTTTCACGCAACGGCCACGCCCACCGCCCCCTAAACACAGTTCTTTAGCGCCGTTAAAAGTGTGGACTTTGATTTCATGTTCCGAGGCTTGTCAGTGACATGCAGTATCATTAATTCTACCCGAAGCCCCGACCCTACGCTGCCCCATCGCCCAGCCGCTCCATATCTCTCAGTCGAGGCGCAACTGGCTCTGTCATTTTTCAACAGCTTTTGGTATTTTTTGACACTTGACAAGTGTTTCCGACTGCGTCCGAAAGGTGGCAAAAGGTGCAGTCACCCCCTGGGAGTAAGCCCCCAAATATCTACCAGATTGTTCTTTAACAATCTGTCTTTGTCTTTCCGCCTCAACAGAACCAAAATCGCATGCAGATGGACGCCAGCTTCGCCCCGACGGAGATACACTCTTTAATTATTTCATACATTCCCTTCACAATAAAAACTTTCTTCCCCTTCTCTCTCTGTCGCCTCTTGTTGCGGTTCCTCCTGTCGTGTCGGCAATAACCAGTTAAGTTAACGCGGGGCTGCATCACGTGTCTTATCTCGTCGCCGGGCACGTCACCATCCCGAATTTTGCTAGCTAATTAGCCAAGGCAGAACACGAATTGCCAGATTAAATGAGGCATGAAACTCGATTTTGGTCAATGAATAAAATAGATATGTGTGGCCGGTACGGAGTTCCCTTCAGTTGGACAAAAACTTTCACACAGGGTTACTATGATCTTGGTCCAAGGCCAGCTGAAACTTGGTGCCGTCGTGGGGCAGCGGGCTGGACACCAGCGGAGACATGACAGCCCAAAGCATACGCTTGCCGAGAACGGACTGAACATTCCTGCGATAGCCCAGATCGTAGCTGCGATCGTATATGGAATTGAGGCTGCTGCCACGAATGACCGTGATCACTTGGACAACTAGATGGCTGGCGGCCAGCGCCATGGCACAGAGATTGATCTTGAGTATGGCTCCGTTGATGATCAGCCAGGTGATTTTCGGATCGAGGCGTTCATCGGTGGACAGGTTGAAGGAGAAGCTGGTGGAGTGAGGAGAAACACGATCATTGAATATATGCTTGCCCTGACTAAACAGATGATACAAATTATAGCCGAAGGAAATCAAGCAGCCGATCGTTAGGTGCAGCAGCAGCGACACGAAATATCGCTGATTGGCATAGCCAATACAATTGGCCGTCACGTTGCAGTGATGATCCCGTTTCAGAATGCAACAGTTGCAGAGACGGCAATGCCACGCCCTCGGCGGCACCATCATCTGGCAGTGGGTGCACAAGTGCCACAGATGCGCCTCCTCTGACAGCGGATCCATCTGTTCTCGGGGCAGTCCAATAAACGTCGTGTCCGTGAGCCAGCACATTAACATATTACCGACAATATTGTGAATCAGATATAGGCCGAATAGCCAATGTATCTTATACCATATGCCCGTCACATCGCTACACTCGGGCAGTACATAATATAGTTCGTAGACGAAAAAGAAGATGGTGGTGAGTAGCAGAATAGAAGCCGATATCGGATGCAGGATCTGGACAATCCGTATGCGATGCATCTTGATGCATTGATAGCTCAAATTTTCCATATGGATAATGGGGCGCCACAGCCTCCACAAGATTCGTATGCAAATTTTGGCCATTACAAAGGACACTATATATAAATATATATATATATATATAAATATATATTAAATTTACTTCTCAAACTGAGTTGGTGTACAATCGGAATGGTTGCTCAGTTTGTTTCGTTTCCACATTTCATTCTGAAGGGTTGTTCCCCTCTCTCTTTCTCGATACATTTGATAATCGTATCAGAAACTGAACCAGCTCGAAAATAATACAAATTAAATTTGTGTTCTTTCTATTGGAAATGATAAGCCGATTATCCACGCGCATCTAAACAACCCACCCGACAATCGACAATCAAAATCATTAGGGTAGCTCTCAAATAATATTTACAAATGTTGTCTTTGTGGCCCACCTCTAACCCCTTCTACTATACTCCTTAATAACTTTGCCAGCCCCGCATCGATTGATAATGTAAAACCAAGATCCAATTTTCTGTCTTTACAATGAATATATTTCTCACCAAAATATATCTCTCATCAGAGCTGTAATACCAAAAGTGCTCGAAAGCCGCTTATGGAAATGACGGATCACAGCTTGGTACAAAATATATTGCACATTCGTATGAATTTTTAAAAATACACTTTACAAAATGAAAATGACAGCTGCATGCGGCTTTTGCTGCAAGTTTCCGTAGAACTGAAATGCATTTAATTTTTCAGAAAATAAATAAAATATAATTGGGAGTATGAGACTAGGAAATGCCTGGTGGAAATTCAAAATGTGCGAGTTCTTAGTTTGAGATGTTAATGAGACGGTAATATTGATGATAATGTGGCGCATAATGATAGTCATAACGAAATCTTTATTATATATGTAAATAAGGATGTCAATTTGAATGGTAATGATGGCGCTAATGGCAATGATTATGACAATTATTATGACTATGCTAATAGTTACTCTGAAAAGGCCAATGCAACGACCTCGCTGTGCCATGTTAGAGCAATAACCCAAATGTTGACCTTTCAGCGGTATTCTCCCACTTTTGGAGTAATGCTTTTACAGGGTATTCTAAAATGTACAACAACAGCTGTCGTAGGGCAGACAATGCGCATGCTGGGCCAGTGGGCGGGGCCAGTCGAAGTTTTCAAACTGACACCGTGAGGAGGACACCACGGACAGACAGGGGCACAAATGTAGTCTATTTCGCATAAATTTTTATGAATTATTAAACTGAACCAGACATTCGAAATGCGTACCACGCGGTTTGCCATCTGACTTTGCGGCGCGGAGAGCCGACCCCAGTTCCGTGCCCAACCGCAGACCCACTTTCCACCTGCTGTCAGAACAAGTGCGTTTTTGCCTTCTGCATGAAGCTTACATTTGTCGGAGGGCAGTCGACCCCTCGCAGAGGCTGCGGGCGTCAGGGAGAGATGGGGCGGAATGGAGGGGGGAGGGGGGGAGGGGGGGCGTGAGTAGGCGAGGCGTTGCCCACTTGAAGCGTAATGTGTTTGCGTTGTTTGCACACACCGGAAGCAAACAAACAGCCATTTTAGCTGGCGCCTCTCGCGCTGTTACGCCATTTCCGGCCGTCGAATGGACGGGGAACAGGAGAGGCAGCCCGGTGGCTGCTGGCACTCCAGATAGAGTGGCAAGTCAGTCAACTGGGCGGCATGTTTGTCAACCTGTGGAATTCCTCAAGCTGACTGCGAGCCATTAACATTCCTTCGACTTTTGTTGGCCAACTTTTTGGCATAATTGCAGCATTCACTGCTAATTTGAGGCGACTTCGCTGCCAGCTTTTATTCTTCTCCTTCTCCTTCTCCTTCTCCTTCTTCTCCTTCTTCTTCTTCTTCTTCTCATACTCTATTTTTTGCGTAATGTGAGACACAAAAATGCCAAAGCAGAAAGTTTTTCCTTGCGCGAAGTTTGCCACACTCTCACTCGCTGCCATCTCTCGGCCTCGCTTTCAATTTTCAAGCAATTACCTGACGGGTGCTGCCCCTATGGCATCAACTGTACGCCGGATAATTGAGTTTTTGGCGAAAGAATTTTTTCTAAAATTAGATATGAAACACGATAAAAAATTGAGTTTACGCACCTTTGCTGCGTGTACGGCATATAAATTAATAAAAAAAAAAAAGATAAGTGCTTTGCCAGCAAGTCGACCAGGCGATACCCTAACCCAGATGTAACATCTATCGTCTCAATCGACATGTGTGAGTCGGCTGGAGGGAGCACCTACCCCCAGAAAGTAGCTATTTGCGGGATATACGTACGCAGCACGTGTTCCAGATTGTGCCTGAGGCAGATTTATTGTGAACAATATTTCAAGAGCATTTCATTCGAAATGCTGAAAATTAACGTGCAGCTTAAAATATATTTGAGCCCAAATTTATATTGTATTTAAGCCTGCGACAGACATTAATAATCTGGCCAGGCCACGCCTAGTCTCAGCTAGGCCACAGCTGGCAGCAACATTTATTTATATGCGGGCATCGTCACCTGTATGCGATTCGATTTATTATGAGGGCCGGATGTCGGGTCCGATTGTGCACTAGGCGAGCCATTTTTAATGAACCATCCAAATGGCAATTGAAGGCGTCGTCAACGTGTCGTATGAGCGATTTCCCCACACGAGAAGCAGGTGCTGCAGCAGCAACAATGGATCGAAAGAAAAAAAAAGAAAAAATGAAGAAAAACAATTTCTGCTGCCGCTCTGCAAGTCAAATATGCGGCGCATGTTAAATATTTGGCACTTGGCTCACGAAATGGATCGACATTTGCGCAAAATGAGCTCGAATTCTGCCTGTCTGCACACCTTTTCCGTTCGCTTCACCTGTCCTCCCATCTCTCTGTCTCTCTCTCTCTCTCTCTCTCTCTCTCTCTTTCTGTCTTCCTTGCCCTGCAACATATTTGCTTTGTTGCGCGACATATTTCCTGTTTTCATTTTCATTTTTGTTTTTCACACAGAATTTTTCCCATTTTGTTTGTCAATGTTTTGCGCCCTTCGACATGTGTTTGACATTCGCACAGACGACGGAAATGTTTGCAGATGGCCTGGTGTCTGCGCCCAGCGGGGAAGTGTGCCAAACGGTCGATGCCCCAATTGATTGATACCCCTAACTGGAGCGGGTATTTTCGGCCTACAACTTAGCCTGTGTACTTTGTAATTAAGTAGCGAGAGTGGGGGGGGAGTGGGAGCCTCAAGTAACGGTCCCTAATCAAAATGTAATTTTGGCACGAGGCAAACCCCGTTTCGATTACGCAATCGATACATTAGCATGGAAGAGAATTTACTTATCGACCTTTTTAGCGCTCTGTGACCTTTTACCTTTCTCATTTGAACTATTTCTCATTTCTTTATGCTCCCATTGCATTTAAGAGCCGCGCCATTTCATTTTTCATATTTATATATATGGGTCCTCTACGTGTTATGAGTCTATGCGAAAATTGAAATTGTAATAGTCAACGCTGAGGGTCAACGCAGCAGGCTGTGTGGACTGTGCTGGCCCGTGTCGATATTCATAGATTTATTGCAAAAGTTTTCTGATTACTTTTTGTGGCATTGGGCACGGGTATGTTTAAAATGCCGCCAATGTAGCCAGTCGGCCACATGGCTACACGGCTGCACAGCTGCGGCAATAGACCGAGAAAAAAAATGGAAATGGAAAAGCTATCCGAAAAGCTGGCAGCTGGCTAGGGAAATGCGTGCGAAGGCGTCACAACTATTTAAGCGACTCGAATCGCAACTGAAAAGCAATTAAAAACTAATTAACGTAGCCCCCACACACACATAAGCAACAAAGGTGGGCAGAAATGCGCAAAGTATTTAATAAAAATTTAAAACTTAATTCTGTAAATACCTGACGTGGACAGCGGGCGGGCGGGCACGCGGCGTTGGAGCTGGATGACAACGCGGATAATTAGTGCGCGAGCCAAGGAGACTTGAGCGCACAGTGAGAAGAAGATGCGAAAAGAATGGGGGAATGAGGGAGATTGATAGAGATAGGGATAGAGTACAAGAATGGGAGAGAGAGCTGTCGGTCGTGGGAGGGTACCGGTAGACAGGAGCTAACCTGACTTTGTTCTAGTGTCGCGCAGCCAACGTCGCGTATGAGCAATTAGTAGTTAATTGTGAAGTTACCCGAGGCGGTGCCAGGAAATGGAACTTGCCACACTGCAGCACTTGTGACATTGACGATGCGGCACGGATGAGAATGCCAATGGGGCGACAGAGCAGGGCCAGACCGAGGCCCGTGGAGCAGAAAAGCAGAGGGCGGCGACTGAAGCCAGCGGATGCCGAAGCCGTGTAATTAAGTAGCAATTTTTGCTACTGCAGCAGAATTTTTAGTAGCTGGCGACACGTGAATAGCTGTGTGTGTGTGTGTGTGTGTGTGTGTGTGTGTGTGAGTGGACGGGTGGGTGGATGGTTGGCTGTGTGCAGCTAGGTGTGAATGTGTGCGCACTTGATAAATTATCGCAACTAATTAGCGTATCAATAGCGCCCACACCTGCGCTCCCAGGTAAATAGCGGAGGTGCAGAAGAGTTGATGAATTACACGGATTAGTTGAATAAATATTTGGAAAAAGGGAAATCTGCTTATAAGCAGCATGCTGTGAGCGACACTAAGTACTTGCCTAAGCATGGTTAATCACTGGAGGAATTAAATGCAGATGAATTTCCAATTTAAAAGAAAGCTTATCAAGTTTAAGTCGCATAAAGGAGCATGTGATACGGCGAACAGGTGGAACAGTTCAAGAGTGAGCAGAAAAATCCGTGCTTAAAAAAATAAATGTGGATAAGAGTCAGAGTTATTGGCGGATAGAGATGGGTAGACATCTAATTAACAGCTTTTACCAAGTCTTGCTACTTTTCTTGTCGAAGTTTCCGACTCGCAAGGCGACGGCTAAATGTCAATTAGATTGAGTTTCGAATAGATCAGTGACTGCAAAGCGCTTAAGCAGCACTTAAACAATGCTCCAACTAATTGAAAGTGAGCGGCCAATGAAGTTTGGTTGGTCCAGCCAGCAGCAACAATAACAACAACAGAAAGCAGACTGTGAGGAGAAAGTGGAGACAAGAAAGCGAAGAAGGCGATTAAAAGACCAACTAACCGAAAAATGAACAATGCCAAAAAAAGCAAATGGAAAAACAAACGGCAAAGCTTCGGACGTCCTTCACGCAGTGCGGGAACACCCTTGAGACACTTATGTAAGGCAGACATGAAGCGGACAGTTAAACAAAGAAATACAAAGGGGAGCGCACTAGACATAGCAACCGGGGGTAAAAAACCAAGAGGGGCCAGAGAATGCGTGGGAGACGAAAAAGCAACGGAAGAAGCGTTGACAAAAATCAAACAATGAAAAGGCTGTTCAATAAAAAAAAAAAGAGAGAAGGAGCAAAAGGCCCAGATAAGCAAACGAATTGCGAGCGGCCAAATGATAAAAACAAAGCAAACATTAGAGGTGTGAGGCGCAGTGACAACAAAAATAGAATATAAAAGGAAATGTGCGAGCTAATATTGTGGACATGGGCCCCATGGAGCAGCAGCAACAACAACAACAAGAACAACATCAGCCCAAGCAACGCCAAGAGGAGACATAAAAGAATGCCTCATGCAGAGGCAAAATCAAGTGCGAACTCTTGACTCAATGGCCACTCAATGCGACAAATTTTGCCCCACTCGAATGAGCCAAAGACTGAGTGTGTGAGTGAGCGAGACAGAGCATCAAGCACTCAATGAGCCAAGCTGAGTTGCCACTCATATGTGTGCAAGACTCACTCACAGCATCCTGCGAGTGAGCTGAATGCTCAAAAGCTCAAGGAGAAAGCTTTTTGTGCAGCTGCTCTCAGCGCGAACGGTTGCTGCAGAGAGGCCAGTCCGAGGCACTGGGAGAGCAAAAGGATACGACAGAGAGAGCCTTGTTGATGCTCTTGAACTGCTCTCTTAATTGTTGCTATTGCATGCGAATTGTTTGTTTATTCAAATAAGTAATTGCTCTTGATTTCTTCCCAATTTACCAAAAGTCAAACAGTGAAATGCTATATTTTCCGAGTGGGTCCAGTCATCGAGCAATACCATACCAATACTTCTCCAAGACCTTCTTTCCTCGCGAAGCGAGAATGTTCATTTATTCTAGAGATCTATTGAATTTTTTCGGGTATTTTGCAAAATATTGATTTACTCAGGAAATCTTCCGCTGAGTTTTGAATTTACATTTTGCCTGGCAACTCTTTAATTACATTTGGCGCTGTTCGTCCGTTCAAAATTTTCCATTGCATACTTCTTAGGGCACAACCGATTGGCCAAGACCAGCTGCTAAAACTGCAATTTTTCTGCCCAGATCCAGCTGCTGGTCCTAGAGACCCAACAGCTCTGGCAGGTTATCCAGTCGAGGCCTCGGTCAAGTGTGAGTAATTGCGGGCAGTTAGACAACTGGAAACCTGAGCTGGACCATGAGGTCCCAGAGTGTCCATGAAATTTCCATGAGCATAGTTGTCCGTATCCGCTGTTGTTGTTGTTGCTTGGGCCAAATGCCAGGACAGCTCTCTGAAAATAGCAGTCATAAGAGTTTCTCATAT
>JABVZX010000352.1:4117658-4129947 GCA_020883565.1 Drosophila pachea
AGCAGATTTTGGCTGCGCAGGACGCACAGATTAAGCGGCCAAAAGTATGCAGCTTGTGCGGAGCTTAGGGCGAAACACGAAAAATGTGGAAAGGACTAAAAAATAAAAATAAAAAATAAATAGCAGCCCGCGGCAACATAATAAAAAAGAAATGGAAAAAAATTTGTAAACCAATGCAACTGCATTTTGTTTCAATCAATTATCGCGCGCAGCTTTTGTTGCTTCTTCTTCGTGCTGCTTAGCCACAAAATTGCCGCTAAAAGGCAATTTCCGCAGCGATTGTTCAATGTCGAAGTAGAAATGCAAAAAAGTTACAAAATAAATAGCAAAAAATTTACAAACAAAACAAGCGAAAGCAATTAAAAGCAGCCGCGACAGTTGACTGCAAGCGCCACGCCCCTGCTGCGAGCGTTGTATCCTCTACACAGATCCACTCACACACACACACACACAACTTTTTTATGTGCTTATATTTATGCATGTCAGTCCAGACTGCAGTTTATTTATCAAAGCGTCGGCCAGCTGTCGCTACCACGCCCAACGCCCCAGCGAAAGTCCCTCAATGCGGCTTAGATGGATTTATAGCGTAGCTGGTAAATAAATTTTTTTACATATGCATGTACATTCATATTGGTTTCCATTTTTTCTGTCCCTATTTAATCCGTATTTATTATGTGTAAAGTGTACCAAATATGTTTAAAGCCGTTACAATTTTCACATATTTCGCATGACTAAAACTTTTTAAAAACAAAATTAAGCGATAGTGCTATGAAACTCATTACTATCACGAGAATTGGTACTTTAAACGCGACCCATATGGCAGCGCTTATTAAAGTTCTTTAAGTAATTATAGCCGTTATTTTCAAATTTAAATAATCCTAACCTAATAGATGAATGAAGTCACTGTCTTCAGCGATGATCGTAGTCTATGGTTTTATATCGCAGAACTTATCGATAGGTACTTACCAGAGCAACTTTGTTTAACAAAACAATCGACGAAAATCGAATATAACTTCTTGAGATGGGATGAATATAGCATCTTGATGCAACTTGTGCATTTGTTCTCCTACACTATTTTTCACTCGTTCTCAACACTGTTTAATTTTACAGCGATTTGCACTCACGAACAGCTCGGTTGAATTTACAGCTGGTCCGTTCCGTTATACGGCCCAGACGCCAGCCACATTCCGCAACTTATTTGCAATCGGCAGGGGTTTAGTAAATGAAGTTTGCAATTGTCATCATGGATGACATGTTTCGAATTAATTGAATTGTTGTTTTGTTTTGCTCGGTTTGAGCGCAATAGTGGGCATGATGCGGGTTATTGACTTATTGATTTCCCTAGGGTTAACATCATAAAATGACTACAGACGCATAGTCCACGGCTTGTATAAAGTAAAGTCGAATTGAATTCATTTTGTGGAGTTCTTGGATGAATTATTTATAGCACTTGCCTACAAAAAATATATCATACACACATTATTTTTAAGATATGTATAGTTATATATAGTCATTATGAAATAATTTCAGTTCAACTGTTATTCTTTATTGAGTTTATAAGCTTAATACATTTAGTAAATTATAGTTTTCTCTGGTTTTCAACGATGTAGCGTCGAATTAACAAATTTTCGCATTTTTGAAGATTATTAATAGTAATTGTTCAAAACATTTTAGCTGTATTTATATTTATATATGAATTTATAAATGTGGAACGATCTTGCTTTGTGTGAAGTATTGTCAAGGGCAAGTTACACCGAAAACAATTTATAAAATATCATTTGAACTGAAGGTTATACCAATACATATAGATATGTATGTATGTTAAATATGAACGTATTTAGTGACTTTATATGAAATCGATTCATAATAAACCGCACTCTACAACTGCTGCACATTGCACTGCAATTTTTTGCTGCTGCAGGGCTGATCATCATCGTAATGTAGCTGGGATTGCTCCTTGCTGATAGCAATTGAGTCCTCCAAAACGTATTGCGACGACGGTGTTGGCGATTGAGTTGGACTGGAGTATTCTTCGTCATTAGTGGAGTTGGGTGAGAAAAGGGGCGCTGCTCCCAATTCTCCCACTTGGCCAACGTACTCATTCTCATCTGTGTCGCTATCGTAAAGTTGATCTTGCCCGCCAAGCTCAATCAGAACACGCCGCAAATATCGCAGTTCTTCCTGCGCGCGCGTAACCTTGCGTTCCAATGCCTTCATTTGGGCCTGCGGTATGAGGGGGCAACCGAGTGCGTGGAGAATATGCATAAGCGGATCCGTTGGCAGAGGATCAACACTGAGCAATTGCTCGAATATTTCCAGCAGTCGCGGCAATACGCCATGCTCATTTAGATATTTTGTGTACTTTTCTTCCACCTCAGACATTTTTCACAAATCACTCTTAAAAACGCGTGCAACTTAACTTTTCTACGAATTGAGCCTCACACGATTGGAAAAGTAACTGTAAAATGTGAGGCTACAATGCGCTCCTAGTGTATATTTTTGGAACTAAATGCGAAGGTGGCAGCACTAACTACAAATGCTCAAAATGAGCAGTACATGTGATTCAACGGAGCTAGTTCAATGTATTGAACCATTAGTATTTGTCTCCGTGCCGTCGAAAAGAATAGTATAAATGTTTTTATAGGTATTCAATTAAATGTAGATTAGATACTTAGACTCCTATTCTATTTCGCATCTTGATGCATTCTACCTAGCGTGCGTCGATTTAATTATAATTTCCTATAAAAATTATATTGATTGCAGTTCATTTCAAATTTGAGTGCGAACCAGATGTGTATTTGTTCTATTCAACACTTATCGATAAATTTTAATGTATGCTTAGTGAGTTGTGAAATTTGTTGGTAAATTAAAGTCTCGGGTTTAAATATACGGAACAGATACAGTAAGAAGTATTTGAAATATGTCTTTTTCGTTTGGTACGCCAACAACAAATGCCGGATTGGTCGGCGCTACATCTACTCCCGCAGCGGGAGCTTTCAGTTTTGGCGCGCAACCAGCAGCAGGCGCCCAGCTACCAGCGTTTGGATCAGCTACGGCTACACCTAGTCTAGCCAGTGCAGCGGGTGCGGCAGCCGCGCCATCCTTCAATTTCGCGCCAGCAGCTGCAACAGCCGCCCCAGCGCTCAGCTTTGGATCGCCAGCCTCGACCGCACCAGCAGCTGCCACCGGAGCGGTGCCTTCTTTCGGCAGCTCTACTGCGACGCCAACCTTTGGTGCCGCGCCCGCCGTACCAACGTTTGCAAGTGGTGCTGGTAGCATAGCACCCACCTTTGGAGCCGGTACATCTACTGTAACGCCCACCTTTGGAGCTGGAGCTGCTACCGCAGGAACAACGTTTGGAGCTGGTGTCGCTACCACAGCGCCCACATTTTTAGGGGCAGCGACGACGACTGCGTTCGGAGCTCCAGCCCCTACATCCACGTTCGGTGCGCCTGGTTTCGGAACGGGAGCAACTGGAACTACTCCTGCTTTAGGAGCAGCGACAACTGGAACATCGGCTTTTGCTGCTGCACCAGCCTTTGGTGCGGCTCCAGCCACGGCCACTGTGGCCCCCACTTTCAACTTTCCAGCGGCAAAGACAAACGCACCGACGACAGCCCCACCTGCGTTTGGCACCACAGCTCAGCCCCCAGGCGCCACTTTCTCGTTCAACAAACCTGCGACGACGACTGCAGCCACTCTTAACTTCAATACAACGACTACCACAGCCACTGCGCAGCCTTTCAATAACAATTTACGTCTTGGTGGAAACACCCTTGGTTCAACAGGAACAGGCGGAATCTTTGGCAAACCACTGACAACTGGCGCGGCGCCTGCATTTGCAGGCCTGGGAGGCATCGATGTGAGCGCTACTCAGCCCAAGCTGGGCGACAATAAGCAGGACGGTGTTAAGGTCAGTATATATTCAACAGGGTTCAAAGGGCACAGCAACATATATTTTTTTCTAACTACAGATCAAAGAGACCCAAGTGCCAGATGAGATAGTGAAAACCGTGAATGATTTGAAAAATTACATCAAGCAACAAAAGACTTTATCTTCGGAAATTGGACGTACTTCGACCTCCAAGCTGAACAACGTCAGCCACGAGATTACGAATCTGCACTGGATGCTGCAGAACGTGGCCAATTCGGTAGACACCAACAATAGGAACATCAAACAGCTACGAAGTGAAACCGCCAAAGCTATACAATCATTAGAGATGGCTCAACGCACACAGGACACGCCCGCGGGACTGCAGTTTGAGAATAATGCACCGTTTCAGTACTTTCAGTGTCTTGTGGCCAAGTATGAGGAGGATCTGATATCCTTTCGTCAGCAGATCTTGCTCACGGAGAGTCACATGCATGCTCTCGCCAATCCGCATAGCATATCGCCGGACGAACTGAAGCGGGGATTCCGCCAGCTGAAGGAATCGTTCATCTCCTTGGCCGGCCGAATGCACGAACTACATCAGCGGGTGGAAGAACAGAAGGAGCAGTATTTGAATCTGCGTAGATATCGTATGCGCGATACCACTAACGTATTTGCGGCCATCGACAATCCAACCACATCGGTGGTAGAACCCCAACGTATCAGCAGCGGACCAACACCATTCTCCGTAATCTCGGCGATGAGCACACTGAATAAAACGTATGCATCTGTCTCGGCGGCTACGGCAAGTAACGCCGCCGGTTCCAAATGATGGGCATAGCATAATCAGGAGTTTAGGTCTTAGTTGTTATGCCTGCAGCGCTCGGTCAATAAAGTTATTAAAAAAGAATGATTATGTATGCTTTACATACGTCGCTTTGCTGCGATGAGAGGTTTTGCTTAATACATCCTCAAAGTTGAGAGATTGTATCTTCACTTAGTCAGTCGGCACAAAAGGGTGTTATATTTAAAGCAGGATAACGTTTATCCGCGTTGATTATCGGATTCTATATGTTTAAAGTTAGAATAGCATATATATTTCAACTCCATTAACGCCAGGAACTGGCTTAACAAATGCAGCTGCGTTGCGATTTACTTCTTGACCACCTGAATGACATCTTCATCGGCCATCACATGGGCTATGCCCACGCGCTGCGGCGAGTATTTTGTGGACGTCCCCCATACAAGGGCATACTTAAACTGTGCGGCTAACGTTCGGTGAATGGCATGGCACACATGCTCCACGCTAACACCCTGTAAAGGAACAAAACGATGAGATTAAATTAAATTCCTATTTATATAATTAAACATTCAGGGCACTTGCCTTTCGGAGAATCAACCCGTCATCAAAATCTGGCGGCGCACCGGGTTTCTTGGTGTAAACTCTAATTAGTTGTAATGCTTCCCAGAGCGCTTCCAGCATATAGTCCAGATTTAACTTCATATTACAACTGACGACAATCGAATGCGGCTGTCGTGCCAGTCGATCCACCTCCTCAATGGAAATCTGATCAATCTTATTATAGACATATAAGCAAGGCAGATAAACGCGATTGGCAGTCACTACATCGATGAACTCATCCTCTGTGCAGTCCTCGCGGAACAGCACCTCCGCATTGAATATCTTGAATGAATGCAGAATCATTTGCACCATTTTCTCATTGCAACGCGTCAGTGCGCAGGTTGAATTAAAGCTAAGGCCTCCGCCTTTTTTCTGTTTGAAGTAAATGTTGGGCTTGCGCTTATTGAGACGTATGCCAACGGATTCCAGCTCACGTTCCAGCAGTTCACGATGTACATTGGGTTTTGTGGCGTCCAGCATCATCAGTACCAGATCAGCAGTGCGTGCCACCGCAATCACCTGTCGCCCACGACCTTTGCCTTGTGCGGCGCCCTCTATGATACCTGGCAAGTCGAGCAGCTGTATATTTGCGCCCTGGTATTCAATGACACCAGGAATACATGTAAGAGTGGTAAACTCGTAGTTAGCTATACGGGGAGGATATTAAGCGACTTATTAATTGCGTGTACTGCTGGATGTATACGAAAACTACGAAAACTTACCCGCTTCCGATTCGGTTTTGGTTAGTGTGGACAACATTGTAGATTTGCCCACACTGGGAAAGCCGATAAGCGCCACACGCGCATCACCACTCTTCAGTACATCGAATCCTTCCCCTTTCTCGCCTTTCTTCGCCGGCTCCAACAGCTGCGACCGATACTTGGCTAATTTTGCCTTGAGCAGACCCAAATGATATTCGGTGGCTGTAAAATCGAATTGTAATATGAATTCTAACCCCACATTCCGACAGATGGCAACGCCATTGCCAGCAATGCGAATTCCGTCGCCGCGTTGTCTGCACCGGTTTTTGCAGTCAACACCCTATGCAACCCACCTTTATTCTTCTGTGTACGAGCGATTTCTCGCTCAATTTCTGCAATCTTCTCTAGAATGCCCATTATGTTGTTTGAATATGACTTGGTCGCAGCATTAAGTTAATAATAATAGTAGGACAGTGCGACGGTGTTGTTGTCCTAAAACTCGGTCTTTCTAGTGACGAGTTAGGCAGATATAAAATCATCGATATGTTGTTATATCGATATTTTTACACATTAAACAGTAGCAACCCTGTACGATGACTTCAACTATCGATGATTTCGACCATCGATAGTTCTAATCATGCTACAAGGTTGCTATTTTTTCGCCAATGAATTGCAAAGTGATTGTGACTTAGAGTGAATTAGTTTAAATATTTAATTGTAGATTAAAAAACCATAAAATGTACACAAATCACATCTAAATACTGTTACAATTAGAAGAAACAGCCACACAGACACAAATGACAATCGATTAATTACAATAGTTGAATAGAGAGAAAGTTTGTTAGTTGGTTAGACTTCGACTTTTAGTTAGCGTAATAGCCATTGCCATCGTTGCCCATGAATTCAGTCCAGCGTTGTGCTTCAATGGGATCCAGCTCCGAACACACCTCCCCCGGCTGAAGGGTACGGCAGGTGCACGTTATGCCAATTCGTGTTATTACTAACTGTGCCTCATACTTGGGCAAGGCGGGCTCCGTGTCCACGAGGCGTTCGCTCAGGCACTGCTTGAGGAATTGCTTGCGCAGCACGCGCAAGTTATCGGCGGTATAGCCTAAGAGAAATAAGCAAATAATTGCAGTTACAGCATTCAAAATAATCAGTATATTACTCACTTTTATAGGCGCTTATTTTCTCATCGACGCAGCTAAGATCCTGCGGGGAGAACAGAGGCGGGTAGGCTTCCGACTCTCTTATATTGAGGACAAAGGCAAAGTCCAGTGCGGAGCTCACGTTGCCCAATGCTTTGAGCAACACACCCGTTGACGAAATTGTTGCCAAATACCAATCCTCCGACTGGGCCGCCTCAGTGGTCGCACTCGTATCCTCGCCTGCAATAGATGATGCACTGCTGCTGAGCGCACTGCGCCGCTGCCGTTTGCGCCGACGATACTGTGACTGACTGCTGGAGCTAGTGACGGCCGCCGCCTGCTCTTGCGCCTCATTGTCGAGCTCAAGATCCCACAGACTGAGCGGAGATTGAGCTAACAGCGGCTCATTGGTGGTGCTACTAGTCGTGCTCTTCACTTCCAATCTGCCGCTGCGTACATCTCGATTGTTGCCGCTGGGGTATTTGCTGCGCAAGTGAATCGGTCGCTCATTTTGCTCTTGCAGTTGCGGTACCTCGTCGTTGTACACCAGCTCATACTCTTCGGGCAGGCGCATGGGGTTAGGATTCTCCGCGGGCAGCGGCTCGTAGTCCTTCTGCCAAAGCAATAACTGTTACAGAAACTAATTTGTATGCAGTTGAAATACTTACAAATTCTTTGTAGGGCTCCTTTATATAGGCCCCTCCATAGCCAGGCAGCTCGTTATCTGGCAACAGCTCTGGCATGGGATGCTTGCGATGCTTTGAGTACTTAACAGAGCCTGGCGCCTGTATCTCGTCACCCGCTTCGATGTCGGCGCCGGCTGCTGCTTGCCGGAGAAGTTGCTCTCGATTAGCCAACAGCTTCTTGAGCAGCTTGGGATGTTTAAGCGGTGATTGTTTTCCAGCCGGCGCCGGGCGTTGTGTGCGATTCAGCTGCACCTCCAGATCGTCTGTGCTGAACAACACCGCGCCCGGCGGCTCGATGTGTCGCGCAATCGCGTACAGCTTGAGCACCGTGGACTCGTTGTAGCGCAGCCGGCAGGTATCCGCCCGAGCCTGCAGAATGATGTCACTATCCGGCACAAACTCGTACGCGTCGCGGGCGTTGGGCTTGTTGCGGCACTGCAGCTGCCAGTGCAAAAAGAAGTCGCCTCCGAAGCTCTGCGATATGGACACCCCACCCAGCAGGCTGCTCGCGCCGCCCGCATCCATCATCATGGCATCCAGCAGCGGCTGGCCCGTGCGCCCGTCCAGTATCGTTGTCTGCGAATAGTAGTAGACGGGAAAGCCGGGTCCCGAATTGTACTTCACCATAAAGTCGGTCACATTGTCTCGATCGAAGTGGCCCGGCACAATCGCGCTGACGCATTCGCTGGCCGGGAACGTATAGTTCCACAGCTGGCTATAGTTCTTGCCATCGAAGGCGAACACGGTGCTGTTAAAAGCAGCCACGACCACGTCCGCCACTCCATCGCCGTTTAGATCATTCAACACGGCAGGCACCATCAGGCCAGAGCCCGGTTGCTGATGTAGCGGCGTGAAGTGCTTCTCGCTGGTGTGCGCCATCAGCGTGAGCAGCCGCAGGCTGTAAATGCCTCCTGGCGTGTTCTGTCCGCCAGTCAGCATGAGGAGCAGCTCGGTGCCGTCGGAGCGCGTCAGCAGCTGGATGGGCACGAACATCTCCTCGCGATGCGGCGTCGGTATGCTGCGCAGCACCTTACCGGTCTTGCCCGAGATGAGCTTGATGTGGCCCGCCTTGGACTCTTCGCGCTCCTCAAGATGCGCTGCTATGAGCTCGGGCACCTCGTCGCCATCCAAGTCACGCAGCACATTGATTGTGTACAGGTCCATGACAATGGGCGAATTGGTCTCCACCTCGAGCTCATGAAACGTCCAGATCACCTGGCCGCTACGTCCATTAATGGCGAAGATCATCTACAATACATAAACAATCAAAGGCTGATCACCGTAGGCCAATCTATTGGCTGCCACTTACGCCCAGCCTGCCCGCCGCCAGGCAGTCGAGGCCGCCATCCTTATCGATGTCGACGTTGCAGTGTAGCGAGAACACGTTCGCCACGCTCCACGTCTGCCAAAGCGTGCTGCCGTCCCGTCCGTTCAGGGCTACCACGCCGCCCTCGCAGGGCACATCGTCGCCCTGCTGGGCGGATTTGCAGCGCGGCAGGGGGATGCCCTCGTAGTGTATGTTATCGTCCACACCGTACCCAAATATCACATCCTTGATGCCATCGCCATTTAGATCCGCCGCTCGCAACGGACTCTCGCTGTTCATCCGGGCCAGGCTGCGCGTCCACACACGCTGCACGCTGATCTGTGTACAGGGCACAAACTCGCTGCCCAGGCTGCTGCCATAGCTGCTGTAGCCGTAGCTGCCAGCGCCCATGTTGCCACCCTGAGCAGACAGCATCGGCAGCTGGCCATCCTCGCGCCACCAGTGATGGATGCGCTGCATCGGCATCGGGAAGAGGGTCAGAATGAGCGCCGCCAGACTGAGCAGCGCGCAGAGCACGGTCAAGGCGGCCAGCGCATAGCAGAAGGGTTCGCAGCACCGGCAACAGCGCCTCCTCTTGTGCTGCTTCATAATGGGCGTCGAGCTGCTGGTCGAGCCGGAGCTTTGCTTGCGCCGTGGTGCCATCAGTGGACGCTTCAGGCCTTGCTCTTCGCTGCGCTGTAATTGGAATGAGACGAATTTCTCGATGTTACTCATGGCGTATATTTGGAATTTCTTAATTTTTCGTTTCACTGAACTAGGGTTGACTCTGAGCAAATTCCAGTTCACGACTTCTGACGTATTTCTCCAATTCTCTGTTGAAGGAAAGCTGACAACATTGAAAAGGCTCTAGGCAAGTCGAAAATGTTTTACTGTTGTTCCAAAGAGGTTTTGGTTTCATGAAAAAATTTTATTATTATTTTGTTAACGTATTTATCATATATAAATATTTGTTCTAGGAACGACGCAATTTCTCACGCATAATTAAACTGACTGGAATGTTGGCACAGAGTATTGGTAGAACCAGTCACACGTAAATAAATATAGGACAAAGACAAGGGAAGAGGACTGCAAATACTTTCATATTGCGAGAGTGAAAGGAAAGCGAAAGCGAAAAGAAAACTAAACAAAAAAATGAAATAAAATAAATAAGAACGTGTTTGAGCATAGAGGCCTATCGGGTGCTGTCTAGCCAGAGCGCAGACCGTGACTCACCTTGGCCGATCTGGCGTCCTTGATGAACACCTCGTCCTCGACATCATCGCTGATTTCCTCATCAATCGAAGAGTCCCGTATGGCGATGCGCTTGGAGGGCACATATGGTCGCAGTTTAATCATTTTGGCCAGCACGCAGGGCCTTTGCCAGCCAGCCGAAAGGTAACTGCAGATCGTTTCTTAATTTTTTAAAATGATTCTTACTTATTTAATTTGTGCTGCGTTTTGTGTTTAACGCATTTTCGTTTCTGCTCGGCAGCCAGCACCCAGTGCAATGGGCAGCGATGCGCGTCTTCTGGCCGTGTAAAAATCGATAGCGACGTCACGGCGATGATGCGCTCAGCTGGTCGGGTCCGGCGCCTGCGCCGTGACATCCATGGCCTACTCCTCGGCCCGCACAGCTGTCCGTGTGCTCTTCGATACTCAACTAACCCCCGAGCAGAGCAGGCCGAGCACGTGCTGCCAGAGTGTCGGCCACAGGTTTGTTTATCAACAATGGCGACAATGACGCACTCGCTCCACCTGGGCAACTGTTGCTCGCCACCCCGGAGAGCGACCAGCCCCTACAGGCGCCCGACCCTCCACTCCACTCCAGCCCGACGAACCAACCAGTTCCAGACCCTCAAACATCGCTCCCTTATTAACCATTTCGAAGCCGGTTCAATGGCCTCGCCCAGCGTTTTCATGAATGGCTCTCCCCACCGTGTGGAGTTGGGGACGTTTTGCGAGGCGGCCATCCCGCTTCCATTCAACAGTCAACAGCCAGCAGACTTCCGCATGTGGCTGGGCAATGTGGGTCACAGTGCTGACATGTAAACAGTGCTTATTAATTTTTGAATACTTGCAAACAGGAAACCGCTGAGAAGATTATGCGGAAAAAACAATGAAAATTTATAGAAAATTACCAGATGTGAAATCGTTCGTTGTGAATTTTCTTTTATTAATTTGTTTAATTTTTTTATGATTACAGTGAAGGCGGCACAGTGGGTACAGTGAACCCTAACCGAATGGATATTCATGAACGCCGGACGTCCCTTTTTAGTAAGGGAAATATTCTACTGGGGCTTTCACTGTACCCCTGCTGAAGTCAGGTATTTATATTACAGCGGATCCTCTCTAGAAGGATATGTATATTAAGCAGATGGTAATTATAATTACTTATTTAATTTAATTACTTTCAACAAGCTTTTTCAACTGCAGCTCTAAAAGTCGTACAGAATTCACGGCTCTATACAAGCTGTTGTCCTTCGTTACATTTCGCGTTTTGCCACTGGCAAGCATCGGAAAATGCCGAGAAAATATAATTTATTTTCCACACTTTCCATGACGCAAAGCCTGTGGGAAAGAAAAAAAAATATCGTCCTCCGCACAAAGTCTAATAAAAACTATTCAAGCTAAAAGCGCGTCAAACTCAAGGCAGGAGAAATAGAAACCGCCGCACCACCGCCTGCTACCATCAGCAGAAAGTTAAGAGCACCACTTTAGTCGGGGGCTGGCCAGCGCAATGCTGCAAAGGGTGAGGGGTGGGGCGGCTTTAGCTGAAAAGCGTGCGCCGCATCTAGCCGCAGCTTGTGGCAAGTACTTAGGTCAGGTCCAAAAGCAGCGGCAAGCTCGAATGCATTCGAATAAACTATAGAAAAATCAGCAGCTTTTTCTAGCACAGTCAAGGGGAGGGCGATGCGACCGGGCAGGAACGGTGTGGTGGGGGCACGTCACAGGGCCGGCCAAATCCACGGCAGGGAACTTAAGTGTGTGTTATTATCGCATCAGAGATAATTTAATAACGATGCTGACGAGTTCTTCTTCTTGTTCTTGTTGTTGTTGTTGTTGTTGTTGTTGGAAGGCCAAAGGATGTGTTGCTCAAGTGTCTGCGGCAAAGGCGTTGAGTGCTATGGCGGCGCGGGCGTGGCAAAAGGCCTAGGCCCAGCTAGGCTCAGGCTTA
>JABVZX010000352.1:4242309-4257734 GCA_020883565.1 Drosophila pachea
ACTAACTAGCAATGCGAATTAAATCACATAAAACGGATTCTAAAAGTTTAGACTATGCGTTTAAAGTAAAACATAACGATACATTTGCTGTAGTGCAACCCGAATAACAAATACCCTAAAAAAATGAAAAGCCAACTAAACAGCATCAAATAAATAAAGAAAAAACGAACAACCAGAAGACATAACATAAAGGCAAAGATAAAAAATAAATAAATTAAATTTAAATACATAAGTAAAAGATTAGTGAAATAATTATACAAAATAGTTGAAATAATTGTTGTATTGCCATCAGCCGAAATACAAAAACAAAAACAAAAATAAAAAAAATACAATAGAAAAACAAACAAAGAAGCCACACATACACACACTCTGAACACGGAACACTTAAAACAAAAGAAAAATCAAATGTGTAACAGCCCCAGATTAAAGAAAATGTTTGTGAAATGTTTATAAATGAAAAAAAAAGACAAAAAAGGAAAAAAAATATATAAAAAAATCACATGGCATGTTTAAATAAAAACCCAAATTTAAAATGTACATTTAACAAACTCTGTTTTCCATTCGAACAAGATTGCCTTGCTCGCTCTTACCCCTCTGCTCTTATATGAACCTTAATTATTTGTTGTTTATAGTCATTATTATTATACTTTTCATTTTAGAGTCGCTTTGGGATTTGCTCCTAATGGACAATAGATTCTCAATATTTGAACAGCGAGAACCTTTATCTTTTGGAAATGTTATTTTAATTTCTGTAAATATATTATTTTGAAATTTTGCAAAAGGCAACGTTGTAATTAATTATTATTAATTTATAGGGATTTTAATTGTATAGTACAAAAAACTGCTTTACGAAACACATTACAGTGTTAACCAAGCAGTATTTTCCCGGTGCTGTTCGATTAAAGCAGTGCAAACGGTTGTGAATAACCTTCCATATAGTCATATCATTTAGCATTTGGCATTGCAACTACAGTGGTTGCCAGAGAGGATAAATTCGGAATTTAAAAATTAAAACATTCTGTAACAGAGACATCTATTTTATACTTACTGTTGCGCGACAGCCAAATGGATGTTTACAAGTAATAGACGCCGTAAAATTATTTCCGCAGTGAAATAAAATATACGTGTTTCAATTCCGCGGCTTGGATATATATAAATATGGCTTATCCAAAAACAATATAAATATGAGGTTTGTAAACAACCGTTATCAGCATGTACATGATCTACAGCCTTACAGAACTTAGTGCTGTCACTTTGATCAGGAACCCAATTCTGCTGGACGGTTTTTGAAAGGTAAGAGGCTGGATTCGGACTAGTACTGGTCATACTGGTCTTCTTCTTTTATCAAATTTAAATTTCCATGTTGAAAGCTAGCAATTTAACTTTACTAATTTAATTTATACTAGCAGTATTCGGATTTTCGGAATAGCCAAGTTTCACTACAGATAAGGTAGAAATACTGCCAACAGCAGTAAACTGCTTGCATGCCTAACATCATAGAGAAACTACTTTAACAGAGTCTGTTAACGGTTTGAGAATTTTCTTCACACTAGAAGAAACATAGTTTGCTTCACGCATCTTCTCATAGCAATTAGTTTTTGAGAGGGCATCAAACATTTGCTTATATTGTTACCTTGAATCGATTTCACTCAAAATACTAACTAATTTCGAATAATATATCAAAGTACCGCACAATAATGCAACTAAGTCGCGCGGGAACAAACACTTTAAGCGATAAATTGTCATTTGAGATCGCGTGACGAATCGATAGCATGTTGGGTCGTTTGATTGCAGGCACCACAGGAAGTATTTTCGCCGATCCATAAATAGGCCGAGTTGTTAACTCGATGTATCAGTTGCATCAGAATGCTGGATCTTAACGGCAACCCGACAACTAGCTACAACGCTGAGCTCAGGATCTGGTCTGGCGCCTGCGAGCAGAGCTACTACCACGATGACCTCACCATAGGCCAGATAATATTCCGTCAGCTGCAAACCGATCCCCAGCGCATCTTCCAGATCTCGTACAGCGAAAATACACGCCTGACCCGTGGCCAGGTGCTGCACAATGCAGCCAAAGTAACCCTCTATCTAAGGGCCCAGGGCTTCTGCAAGGAAACTGACATCGTCGGGGTGCTGGCCCGAAATAGCACCCACTTGGCGGCCCTTGCATACGGGTGTCTCTTCAATGGCACGCCCTTTCATGCTATCAATCCCAGTCTGGAGGAGCCCACCATACGCCAGCTGTACGCGATAACCCAGCCGCGGATTCTCTGCTGCGATGCGACGGACTATGAAAGGCTGCAGAATGTGGCCGCTGGATTGGGAGTTCCAGTATTAATCATACAGGGACACATCGCGGGTGTCCTGGATATTCAGGAACTGTTGCAAGCATCTCTCCCGGATGACTTTAGGCCCAGCCAGTTCGAACGGGGCATCGATCGCACAATGGCTGTTCTCTGCTCCTCGGGCACGACAGGAACGCCCAAAGCGGTTACCATATCAAACAGCCGCAAGATCTTCGAGGGCCATCGGTACGCAACTCATTCCTTGGAGGATATATAGCTGAAAGGGACCCCCATTAATTGAAACATTCTTTTGCCTGCCCTAGCTATTTGAGCTCCAATGACATACAATATGCGCCCAGCACCCTGGACTGGCTCACGGGTGTGATCAGCTTGATTACGGCCGGAGTGTACGGCACAGTGCGCCTCATTTCGCAGCACGCTTTCCAGCCCGAGCAATTCCTGGACATGTGCGATAAGGAACAGATCAGTTGGGCCATTCTGGCCGCATCGCATATAGCCATGCTGGCCAACAGTCCGGCAGTTGCTGCTAGGCCGCTGCGCAGTCTGCGCTACTTGCTCTTCGCTGGCGGGCACACGTTGGTCGCAACGCTCAACAAGATGCAGGGCTATCTGCCAGGCGAGGGCATTCTGCGCAATGCCTACGGCATGACCGAACTGGGCAGCTGCGTCTCCTGCAACTACAGCACCCACACGAAGCCCAAGTCGGTGGGCCGCCTCCTGGCCAACATACGCATGCGCGTGGTCAATGAGTCCCTGCGGCCCGTGGGTCCGAACAAACTGGGCGAGCTGTACTGCCATACTGGGCAGCACTGGAGCGGGTACTTTGGCAATGGCCGGGCCACGGCCGAGGTGCAGGACACGGAGGGCTGGTTCCACACCGGCGACGTGGGCTACTTCGACGAGGACAACTACTTGTACATAGTGGAGCGCAAAAAGGACATGCTCAAGTACCTGGGCATGATGTACTACCCGCACGAGATCGAGGAGATCATCGCCCGAATGCCGCAAGTGGCGGAGGTCTGTGTCTTTGGCATCTGGAACGAAACGGAAGGCGACGCCGCCGCTGCCTCAGTCGTGCCGAAGCCCCACACTCGGCTCCACTCCGCCCAAGTGGTGCAGTATGTGGCCCAGCACATCGCTGTCAACTACAAGCACCTAAACGGCGGTGCACAGATTGTGGCGCAGCTAGCAAAGAACGCCAATGGCAAGGTGAATCGCCAAGGAGTGAAGGCTGCCTACCTAAAAGCGGCCCAGCTGGCAGCTCAGCGGCCCGACGCCTAGGAGAGCCCGAGGAGCCTCACAGGCGGGAGGAGAGCGACGTCTGAGGCCTCCCATCCGAGGTCGCATTTTGGCAGACATTTCCTCTCGTAAACTGGCCTTAATGGCTCAATTGCTTTTGCGTGCGACCTTGGTCTCTGCCAACAATTGCTGATAAGCTAATTGGCATTACGAGAGCTTCCAACTATTAGAATGCACTCATGAGAGTGGCATGCAATTAAATTCACTCTCAAAGAGAAAAGCAGCCCAGAGTCTGGGAGAGGATGTACAATGTACTTCATGGTAGTAGGAATAATAAATATACAATTAATTCTTAATTATATTTATAGTATTATCAATTTATATACGTTTCGCAACTCATCTTAGAACTAGTCGGCAGGGGCTCGAGCGATAGTCGTGTGTACATGCACTATATTCGCCTGATACCCGCCTTACGATCGAGCACTTTTACATTGCACAAATAGCTTATTACTCTCAGCTGCCCAGCACGCGATCCGCGACTATAAAAGCAGCTCGCTCGCTGGGGGGCCATCAGTTGCCAATAGCACATGATACAGTCGGGATGCCTTACAAGCCGGAGGCCACTTACGATCCAGAGCGCAAGATCTGGAGTGGAAGACATGAACGGAATTACTTTGCAGCCGATCTCTCCATAGGAGAGATCATCTTCCGCGAGATGCGCCGCCACCCGAAGCCCATAGCTCAAGTAAAGTCTCAGAGCTGCCACGAAGCGATCACCCACTAAGAGCTTGATACTCTTCCCCAGATCTCGGACACTGAAGGCACAACTTTGACCCGCGAGGAGCTGCACTTGAACTCGATGCGCGTGGCCAGCTACTTGCGGTCGTCGGGACTACGCCAGTCGGACATCGTGGGAATCATTGCCAGAAATACGACGCACATCTTCTCCGTAGCGTACGGGTGTTTCTTCAACGGAATCGCCTTCCACTCGCTGAACGTTGCCTATGACCGAGCCACCGTGGAAAAGCTCTTCAACATCACGAAACCGCGTATTATATTTTGCGATGGGGAGGATTACGAAAAAGTGAAGTCTTGTGTGGAAAACTGGGACGTGAAAATTGTTACAATGCGAAACCATCAAATGGGATCCACAAGCATTGAAGAAGTTCTGGCCACGCCCGTGGAGCAGAACTTTGAACCCACTCGCCTTGAGCAGGGCGTTAATCAAACCCTTGCCATTCTGTGCTCCTCCGGGACAACGGGCACGCCCAAGGCGGTGACCATCTCGAACAGTCACAAGATCTTGAACTTCGGCAGGTAAGTAGACTCAACCTATATATGAGACGGTAACGTGAGTCAATCTTCTTAGCAATCTTACAACGGCTGATGTGCAGTATACGCACAGTACTTTGGACTGGTTGACAGGCCTGGTGACAACGGTTACCAGTGGAGTCTACAGTACGAAGCGAATCATAGCGGATAATCCCTTTGATGCGGCGCGACTCATATTCCTCGTCGAAAAATATAAGATCAGTTGGCTGATGCAGGCCCCGTCTCACCTGGCTCTGATAGCTAATTGTCCCGAATTCAACGAAGCTGACCTACTAAGTATACGAACGTATTATTATGGAGGAGGTCGATGTTCCCTGGATGCCCAACACAAGATAAGGAAACGATTACGCCACGATTGCATGCACCTAGCTTATGGATTTACTGAAGCAGGAAGTGCAGTAACCCAGAACTTCCATTTTGACGAGAAACCCAACTCAGCAGGTCGCCTGATGAGCGGATATAAATTGAAGATACTCAACGAGAATGGAGAGTCCTTGGGTCCAAATGAAGTGGGCGAAATATGCGTCTACTCTGGCCAGTACTGGGCCGGATATTACGGAAACCCCGAGGAGACGAAGGCAGCAAGAGACTCTGCTCTGTGGTTTCATACTGGAGATCTCGGTTACATGGACGACGACGGTTTCCTTTATATAGTTGAGCGAAAAAAGGAAATGCTCAAGTATCAGAACATAATGTATTATCCCCACGAAATAGAAGACATCATTGCGCAGATACCAGACGTTGCCGAGGTTTGTGTCTTCGGTATTTGGGACCAGTTCAACGGAGACGAGGCAGCAGCTGCTGTAGTTAAAAAGATCGGGTCTAACATACACGCCCAGGATGTGATAGATTACGTGAAAGAGCACTGCGAGGCCAAGTACAAGCACTTGCATGGAGGGGCCATTATTGTGGACGATCTGGAGCGAACTGCCAATGGAAAGACCAATCGTCAAGCAACAAAGGCATATTTTCTCGAGGTGAAAGAGAGAAATTGAATGAGTCAATAAAGGCCGAATCGCGCTCTTTAAATATGTAAGCAAAAAATTAAATGATAAGAAGCAGCCGCACAATGCTCAAGCATTGAGATGTTTAAATGATGATGATTAAATGTAAAAACAACTTAACAGCAATAAGCCTAATCTCTAACATCTTTACACTGCTTGCTAGACGTGATGTGAGTCTATATTCACTTCAACAGACTCTGTTAACGCAAGAGAACTGCTTTGCAAGATGTCCCATGTGCAATCCAAATGCCAAGCAGTCTTCTTATAGCAATCTGCTTTTGAAGAGGAAATTTCCGACTTCTTTCAATTGCCCTCATGCTAAATCATTGCTATCAAATACAAAGAATGTCAATAATGAGGTGAATCATACGGCAGCGAAGACTTTTATTTCAAAAAGGAATTCTGCTAACTGACGATTAGATGGACTAACATTCAGAGAAGAAAAGGTGCTCATTGCATAAGAGAGTACCAAAAATAGCACAATGTTATTCAAAAGACTTGTTTAAATTTGCATTTGATATTTGGGCTATTAGTTCTATCTGCCAAAACAAATTTCGCTTATCGCTATTACGTTTGGATAATACAGTTTGAAAACAAAGCAAAGTACATTCTGTATACGCAACGTAAACAAGCCACTGAAAATATCACGAAGGCTGAATGACACAACCGAAAGCAATAATGTGACGAAATAAAGTCTTACACAAAATTAGCCTGATCATGATGACCATCGTGTGATATGAATATTTGCTTTACTTCATAATAACATTTGGTTAATGGCTTTACAATAATGTTCTTTTCGTCTTCATCACATGATTGCCGTAAAGTTAACTGAACATGGAAATAAGGAAGTTATAGATAGTCCATTAGAATTTTCGGAAAGTAAGTAAGTTACAGAGAGTCGACTAATTCCTCTCACAAATGCAGAGGAACAGTCTCAGCTGGCGTGGGCCTTGATCACCCTCAGTAATTAAAAATAACTGCATTTTTTATACTAATCAAAATAATATGCATATTAAAGAAGGACAATCCAAATGCAGAGTAATTAAATAAAAAAAATGAGCTCTCTCGAAATTATTCAATTTAAAGTAATTAGAGCATTTGGGATTAGCTATAAATACAAACTGTGCTAGGCGCATTCTTTACCTTAAACTTGTAGCGATTTATCAATAGAACTGCCGAGTCATCATTAGCACAACGCTGAAGCGATTATCATCTTTGCTTGATGCGATTGAGCGTTCACATTGTGGAATATGTAGCTGCTTATCATTTACAGCAGTCAGCACGTTATCTGCGACTATAAGAGCAGCTCGCTCGCTGGGGGGCCATCAGTTGCCAATAGCACATGATACAGTCGGGATGCCTTACAAGCCGGAGGCCACTTACGATCCAGAGCGCAAGATCTGGAGTGGAAGACATGAACGGAATTACTTTGCAGCCGATCTCTCCATAGGAGAGATCATCTTCCGCGAGATGCGCCGCCACCCGAAGCCCATAGCTCAAGTAAAGTCTCAGAGCTGCCACGAAGCGATCACCCACTAAGAGCTTGATACTCTTCCCCAGATCTCGGACACTGAAGGCACAACTTTGACCCGCGAGGAGCTCCACTTGAACTCGATGCGCGTGGCCAGCTACTTGCGGTCGTCGGGACTACGCCAGTCGGACATCGTGGGAATCATTGCCAGAAATACGACGCACATCTTCTCCGTAGCGTACGGGTGTTTCTTCAACGGAATCGCCTTCCACTCGCTGAACGTTGCCTATGACCGAGCCACCGTGGAAAAGCTCTTCAACATCACGAAACCGCGTATTATATTTTGCGATGGGGAGGATTACGAAAAAGTGAAGTCTTGTGTGGAAAACTGGGACGTGAAAATTGTTACAATGCGAAACCATCAAATGGGATCCACAAGCATCGAAGAAGTTCTGGCCACGCCCGTGGAGCAGAACTTTGAACCCACTCGCCTTGAGCAGGGCGTTAATCAAACCCTTGCCATTCTGTGCTCCTCCGGGACAACGGGCACGCCCAAGGCGGTGACCATCTCGAACAGTCACAAGATCTTCAATTTTTGCAAGTACGTAGATTTGTCATATATGCGAGAATATCTGTACGCTTGAAATCTCTTTAGCAATCTTACGACGGCTGATGTTCAGTACACCCATAGTACTTTGGACTGGGTGACAGGTCTATTGACAACGATTACCAGTGGAGTCTACAGCACCACGCGAATCATAGCGGATAATCCCTTCGATCCTGCACGCCTTCTGCGAGCTATTGAGAAGTATAAGGTCACGTGGCTGATGCAGGCCCCTTCCCACTTGGCATTGACTGCCAATTGTTCCGAGTTCAATGATGCCGATCTGCGAAGTATAAGCACCTATTATTATGGAGGAGGTCGATGTTCCCTGGATGCCCAACACAAGATAAGGAAACGATTACGCCACGATTGCATGCACCTAGCTTATGGATTTACTGAAGCGGGAAGTGCAGTAACAATGAACTATCACTTTGATGAGAAACCCAACTCAGTAGGTCGCCTGATGAACGCGTACAAGTTGAAGATTCTCAATGAGAATGGAGAGGCCTTGGGTCCAAATGAAATGGGCGAGATATGCGTCTTTTTTGATCATTACTGGGCCGGATACTACGGGAATCCGGAGGAGTCGAAGGCAGCAAGAGACTCCGATCTTTGGTTTCATTCTGGAGATCTTGGTTACATGGACGACGACGGTTTCCTGTACATAGTTGACCGAAAAAAGGAAATGCTCAAGTATCAGAATATAATGTATTATCCACACGAAATAGAAGACATCATTGCGCAGATACCAGACGTTGCCGAGGTTTGTGTCTTCGGTATTTGGGACCAGTTCAACGGAGACGAGGCAGCAGCTGCTGTAGTTAAAAAGATCGGGTCTAACATACAGGCCCAGGATGTGATAGACTACGTGAAAGAGCACTGCGAGGCCAAGTACAAGCACTTGCATGGAGGGGCCATTATTGTGGACGATCTGGAGCGAACTGCCAATGGAAAGACCAATCGTCAAGCGACAAAGGCCTACTTTCTCGAGGTGAAAGGCAGAAATTGAAATTTGTGGTATTTTAAATATAATATACGTAATATTCAATGGAAATGTGTCTGTGAAGCTCTCTCGGAAGTGACGCATGAGTTGGGTTATGATTCCAAGACTGTTATCTGGTCGATAATTGAGACGTTGTGGGCAATGCGAACTATATTGCGGTAGTCCGCCGAATGGCTATGGGGGTAATGCCGCTTGAAAGTCTTGTTATCTGGCAAAAGGTAATCATCTCTTTTGACTGATAGCACATACATGCCCATATATCATGGGCATAGCTCTTTGTCGCCAAGAACATCCTTTATGCTCCATAAAACACTCTCTCCGTTATCGCTGGGCAAGATACACATGCAAATAATCTGCGTATGCTTAAATATGCATTTAAAATATTGTCGATGCTTAGCAATTTAAACCTTAGTATAATTATTACGACGTCCTTATCATTTACCTACAGTCGCTATAAAGAAGCCCGAATTCTGGCCACGTCTTCAGTTGTGAGATTAGTCTACTTGTCTCAATGTCTTTCAAACCCGAGGCTTCTTACGATGCGGAGCGCCAGATCTGGAGTGGCAAGGAATTCCAAAACTATTTTTCGCCCGAGCTCTCCATAGGAGAAATCATCTTCCATGAGATGCGACGCCATCCGCATCTCATTGCCCAGGTAATCCATCAGAGACACAGTCGAGTGAATCCCTTTTCACTAAACCCTTCCCAGATCTCGGACAGTGAAAATACCATCCTGACTCGGGCGGAGCTCCACTTGAACTCGATGCGTGTGGCCAGCTACTTGCGATCCTTGGGCCTACTGCAGTCGGATATCGTGGGAATCATCGCCAGAAACACAACTCACCTATCGGCCGTGGCTTACGGATGTTTCTTCAATGGAATCGCCTTTCAAGCAATGAACGTCATCTATGATCAGGCCAGTATCGAAAAGATCTTTGATATCACAAAGCCTCGTGTTATCTTTTGCGATGGGGAGGACTATGAGAAAGTGAGAGCATCTACGGAAAACTGGGACGTGAAAATTGTTACAATGCGAAACCATCAAATGGGATCCACAAGCATTGAAGAAGTTCTGGCCACGCCCGTGGAGCAGAACTTTGAACCCACTCGCCTTGAGCAGGGCAATCATCAAACGCTCGCGATCGTAAGCTCTTCTGGGAGTACGGGCACGCCCAAGGCGGTGACCATCTCGAACAGTCACAAGATCTTCTACACCGGCGTGTAAGTGAACCTGGCAACATTCCAATTCAGGATTCACCTACTTGAGAACATTTCAGCGATCTGACTACGGAAGACGTAATGTATGCCCACACGACATTAGACTGGCTGTCCGGTGTTCGAGTAGCCGTTATTTCGGGAGTATATAGCACAAAACTCATTATAGCTGATTATCCCTTCGATCCTGCCCGTGTCATACGCCTCATTGAAAAATACAAGGTCACGTGGCTGATGCAGGCCCCATCCCACCTGGCTCTAACAGCCAACTGCCCGGAATTCGATACGGCTAACCTGCAAAGCATCCGCACCTATCGCTACGGAGGTGGTCGCTGCTCCTTAGAGGCGCAGCAAAAGATAAGGAGTCGATTGCGCCACGCCTGCATGAATTTGGTCTACGGACTCAGTGAACTGGGAAGCTCGGCCTGTCAGAATTTTCATTTTGATGAGAAACCCAACTCTGTTGGTCGCGTCATGGATGGGTTCAAGCTGAAGATACTTGATGAAGATGGCCATAATTTGGGTCCAAATGAAGTTGGCGAAATCTGCATCTACAGCAGTGACTACTGGGCCGGATATTTAGGGAATCCCGAGGAGACTCGGGCAGCTCGAGACTCTGATCTCTGGTTTCACACTGGAGACCTTGGTTACATGGACGACGACGGTTTCCTTTATATAGTTGAGCGAAAAAAGGAAATGCTCAAGTATCGCAGTTACATATATTATCCGCGTGAGGTAGAAGATATTATTGCCCAGATACCAGATGTCACGGAAGTGTGCGTCTTTGGCATCTGGAACGAGGTCAATGGGGACGAAGCCGCCGCTGCTGTCGTGAGGAAACCCGGATCGGATATAGACGCTTTGGATGTAGTTGATTACGTGAATGAGCACTGCGATGCCAATTACAAGCACTTGCATGGAGGGGCCATTATTGTCGACGATCTGAAGCGGACTGCCAATGGAAAGCTCAATCGCCAAGCGACAAAGGCCTACTTTCTCAAGGTCAAAGGAAGAAATTGAGATTTGTAATATTTAAAATATATTTCTAATATTCTGGCCATATCGATTATTTCGTTAAATGCCTATTGATAGGCTCAATTATATATGTATTATCCACACGAAATAGAAGACACCATTGCGCAGATACCAGATGTCGCTGAGGTTTGTGTCTTCGATATTTGGGATCAATTCCGTGGGAATAAGGCCGCGGCTGCTGTGGTGAAAAGGACTGAGCAATTGATGTGATTGACTATGTGAAACATAATGGCAAAGCCAAGTACAAGCAATTGCATGGGGGAGCCATTATTGTGGATGATCTTAAACGAACTGCAAATGGAAAGACCAATCGACAAGCAACAAAGAATTATTTTCTCGAGGTTAGGCATGGAAATTGAAGATCAGATTAGTACGATGTACCTTGATTTCGATTTCGATCGATATATATAAAACGCCAGCCAAAACGTAAAATACTGTTTCAACGAATCCGAATCGGGCACAACTTCAATGTGTGCAGTGTACTGCTTTCATAACTGCTTGCATGAAGTACTTGTGTAAGATTTCAAAATGCACTGCTTGCGCGCAACTATCAGCCCAACCAGTAAAATGCTTCGTTTGGATACCAAAAAAATATTCTTTATGGAATGTTTCGAGTCATTAAATTTGTATTATGAATACTTTTTATATTTACATAATTTAAATCCAAACCAATATCAACTAACATGCCATGTTATCTTTTGAAGAGCTTTTTGGAATTATCTTTTCAATGTATCTATGTAGAGCTTTTTTGAGTTGGTTCGTTTAATGTCAGACTGTTGTTAACCGTTTGATAAGGAAGCGGTTAGATGATAAGCTAACGAATATCTGTTCTAACAAACGACCAGTCCAGGTGCTGGTCGGCAGTTGCTGAACGGCTTGCGCCACGCTTAGATATACCGAGCCTACGCCCATTCACAGCATATTGACGCACCTTATCAGCTGGCGGTGATACCATGGAGGGCGGCCCCAGCACGCAGTTCGATAAATATACAAAAGTATGGAGCGGACCAAGGCCGGCGCATTTCTTTGACGCCGATTGCTCCATTGGCAAAATACTGTTCGCGTTCATGCGCAATCATCCAGCAAGTCTTTGCCAGGTGAATTTCGAAACTCTCTCCCATTTCCGCTGATAATACTTCATTTATATCTGATCCTACAGATCTGCGATACGGAGGGCACAGCTCTAACAAATGGCGAGGCCATAAGCTTTGCCATACGCATTGCACAGCAGCTGAAGGGGATGAACCTCCGCCAGGACGATGTCGTTGGCATCGCAGGGACCAATACCACATATCTGATGCCGGTTGTTCTGGGTTGTCTGCTCAATGGCACTCCATTCCATGCGGTCAGCCCTTGGCACGACGAGGACACATTTAAGCATTTATTCTGCATCACTCGGCCCCGCATCATCTTCTGCGATGGCTGCGTCTATGACAGAATCAGCGCCATAGCCAAAATGCTCAAGTCTCCGGTTTACACGCTCAAGGATCATCGGCTGCAGCTGCCGCGCATTGAGGATTTGCTGGCACCTACGAAGCAGGAGATCCACTATATGTAAGACAAGTCATTCCACTCTCTCTCAAACTGAACCGCATTTTGTTGCTTTCAGACCTGAACCTTTGCTGCTTGGAGGCGATCAAACTGTGGCTATACTCTGCACCTCGGGCACATCGGGTTTCCCGAAAGCGGTTTGCATATCGAACTCGGCTTGTCTCTTCGATTTTGGGTGAGAATTCGAAAGAAGAACTGGCGAAGAGAATACCCTGTTAAGCAAAATCTGTTCGCTTGGTCTACAGCTTTGTCACCGGCCAGGATGTGCTGCTGTCCTTCAGCACCATAGACTGGGCACCCGGAATGTTCAACATGCTCTTCAGCTGCTGCCATGGGTCGACCCGTGTTATCACGGATCGCGCATTTACGCCGGAGTACCTGCTGCAGCTGGTCGAGAAATACAAGGTCACGCTGCTGACCCTGGCGCCACAGCAGGTCGCCGCATTGATCAAAGCGCCCACGCTGAGCAAACAGCGATTGGAGAGCCTGCGCTTCATTAGCATTGGAGGCGGCAATTGCTACGTGGCCAATTTGCTGAAGCTGCAGGAGTATCTAGTGAATGGCCAAATCTCCTACGGATATGCGTTAACCGAATGTGGCGGAGTGGCTGCAAATATGGGCGTGGCAAAGCCATCATCGGTTGGCCGGATCGTGCCAGGGGTAAAGGTGAAAATCTTGGACGATGCCGGACGCAGTCTGGGCCACGGCGAAACAGGTGAGATTCTGGTGCACAACGGGAAAGTGTGGAACGGCTACTACGGCAATCCGAACGAGTCGAAGCGCATGCAGGACTATCAGGGCTGGTTCCACACCGGCGACATGGGCTACTTTGACAACGAAAATTATCTGTACATTGTGGAACGCAAACGCGACATGTTGCGCTTCCATGGTGCCCAATACTGTCCCTACGAGCTGGAGCAAGTGATTGCCGAGCTGCCCGATGTGATCGAGGCCTGTGTGTTTGGCCTGTGGAACGAGGTGGACGGCGATCCAGCTGCCGCCGCTGTCGTCAAGGTGCCCGGCAGTCGTCTCAGCGAAATGGACATTGTGCAGTACGTGGCCAAGCGCCTCGTGGTCACGCACAAGCAGCTTCACTGTGGCGTCTTCTTCCTGGACGAGCTCCCAAAAACCGGCAGCGGCAAGGTGCTCCGGCAGCAGGCCAGAGACCGGGCTCTGGGCAAACATTGGACCGACCAACGGAATGGACATTAACCTCGCCCAAATCACATCATATATATATATATGATATATATACAAATATATATTATATATATATATCGGATTCTGGTGCATATTGCTTGTGGCTTTAGCTCTTAGCTTTTAGGCAGTTTATTTATTAAATGACTCACACATTCCAGTATTCAATCATGTCAGTTGTTGTTCGCCGGGCTAACAGCAACAAGCGAGCCCAGAAGGCTGAGCACACCGAAGCGCGCATACTCTACCAGAGCTCTAACTGTAGATATAGACCTTGGTCTAGAGTTATTATGCCCCTTCCCCTTTTCTTTGCCTGCCTCGCGCTCTCTCCATCGCCTCGACTTTCCTCCTCCATATGTTGCATATGTCTTCCTGCACTCATGCGGCTCTCTTTTAGAGTAAAATCAAGTGAGGAGCATCGGGAACCGAGTTTTGCCCCGAAAGCTATTCCAGATATTCCCAAGTATTCACTTTAGTATTCCGCTTTTTGCAACTATCACGTGCTTATCTACGAATGATTAGCTAGCCATTGAGATATGCTGGCGACTAAATATATATATATATATATAACGCTTGATCTATAACCAGTCGAAAAACGGAAACTTTTGTTTTTAATTTGTTAACCGTTCCTGGAGATCAGAGATTGACTATGTCCCATGCCAGAGGTTTCAGGGATCTCTTTAAAAGGCGAAGCGAAAGGCTAATTGACTGAAAATGACGCCTAATCGTTGAAATTGTTGAAATTGGCCTAGGCATGGGGAAAAGCAGAAACAATTATTGCTCACATTATATTGACGTACTTGAGGGGCAACTGGAACTGAATCAACTAATGGCAAGACCGATAACTTTATATTTAGGCATATCGATTAGAGTAAGTATAAGCAGAGTTACTTAGCCAAGTTCCTCCCGGCTTAATTCAGTCGACTTCTAGTCAGAGATTAGCCCCGCCGGGGCGGGGTTCAACAACCCTTTAACCTTTGCCCTGTGACCAGCGAGAGGGGATTATACCCTAACGCGAACTAATCGTAAGTAACATTTGATTGACAGCTAAGCCGAGTTGCACTTTGTACGTGATGTTGTCAGCATTGCAACTGGATACCCTGGCGGCCCCCTCGCCACGTGAATCACGGGCCGCCGCTTGGGTGCGAACCCTAAAAATAAACCCGATGCAGGGATACGCCCAAGAGCTGCTGCAGCAACAGAAGCAGCAGAAGCGAAACAATTAAACAGCCACTTAAGAACTGAAATTAATTACGTGTGGGATCGCCAAGGATCACCGATAATGATCGGGCGCTCTTAAGCGAATGATTGACAGTTGCGAGTTATTGTTTTCAATGTCAAGTTCATGAAATCCAATCTTTTTTTTTTTTGGATTGTAGGGGGGGGGGGCGCTTGCGGGCGGGGGGTATTTAGATGTATGTATTTGTCATTGCCCAAGCCGGCGATCATGTCTCTTTCCTGCTCT
>JABVZX010000352.1:4323619-4342742 GCA_020883565.1 Drosophila pachea
TGCCTCGCCGCTGCACACCCCATCTAGAACGTCGAGGCAGATGCATCAACTGCTGCCCAAATCACTTGACACAAAATGTTCTTTAACTGATTGAGCATTGACATTGAACTGTTTATTTGTTTATTTTACACAATTTTTTCTTTCGTTTATTTTTTCATTCAAGTGTTATCAGAAACGATCGAAGAGCAACATCAAAATATTGTATCTGATCGGAAACGCAGGCACTTCATGAGAATACCCCAAACGTTGACATATCTCAATAAAATCTTGTTCGAAAAATATGAGGAAGGCGGGGTAGGCTTATAAACGTCAAAAGCGTATACATGGCTCGTCTATCAAAAATACATAAGCTTACCGTTAGATGGGGCATTAATCGCTTCCATTTTGAGCCGAATATTAGCTAATGGCTGTGGCTCTGGGGGAAATTTTCTGAGTCAGAGCTGGCTTCTGTGGCTCTTAAAAGCTCAGCTAATTAACTTTCGTAAAAGCACGATTAAACTGAAAATGAATATAAATGTCAAGATAAGTGATTGCTTTTCATGAAGGACAATGGATACCCTTCTGATATAGTAATTCTCATATTACCCTTACATGTGAGGAATTTTTCAGGAATTCAATTTGCTAGGATTTCATATCGAGTTGCATTTCTCTTATAACTCCATCTGGCAACTGTGTCAAATTTAATGTCTTAATCGCAATACCCTTGACAGAAGTGCAATCGCATATGCATGCATTTGGCCTGAGGGCTGGCGCTTGGTTTGTGGACCAAGTTAAAGCAAATTTTTCTTGATTTACTTTGGGGCTCTGCAATAAAAACACGATGCGGCTGGAAGTCAAAAGCTAATTGAAACGACTTTATTACTACCAAAAACTGAACGTTTAAAATTCTGCAAATATACACGAATAATATATATATATGTATACATATATACATCGCCGCAGGATACTTACAACAGCGCGAGAGACAGAGAGCAAAGCGAAGGCGTCAACTGAAATTTTTATGTGCCAACGGATATTTATACGTTTTAATGGTTTACGAATTGTGTTTACCAAGTTGCAGACGGAAGACTGGCGCTTGGGGCCCATTGGCAATGTTGAAATTTTACAACTTTCGCAGGAAATGCAGGCGAGCCGAAAGGAAACACAATCCTTAATAATAAATATGAACCAAATGTACGTACACACACACACACATACACACACAGACAAAGATGAAACTGAAAGAGAATTTTATAATTTACGAGCTCATGAACTGGCTTCACCAGAGAAAATGGAAACCCCCCAGTCGATCCGCCCGGGCCCACTCTGTCCCATAGCTGAAAACAATGCCAGGCATTTCATAGAGTCCGTGACACCACTTGCTGCATGTGGTGTCAACCGATCTTGCAACACAGACGCCAACTACACCTGTAGCCTCAGCATGGACCAAAGGGCGGCCAAGAACGAATCTGTTGAAATCGATATTTTCTTGTTTATTATGTTTGTTCTTCTTTTCCTTTTTTTGCGGTAGAGAACAATTCTATTGAAATTGATTGGTCGGAGGCAGTGAACCGGTTTTGATTTGAATCGTATTCCATTGATATCGAATTGGTAAATTCGGTTTTAATTTTCAAAAATATCGACGTTTTTATTAATTCCGTGAGTCATTTGAGCTTTGGACTTGCCGGGAACTGACGCAGCGAGAATTGTGGAATTGGGCGCGTCATAGTCAATATTTTGGACATGGATAATAAAAAATTCAAAATTAGCAAAAACACGTCAAGCATTTATTGAGAATTTTCGATGGAAAACCGCATCGATGTACGCTATCAGGATTTGCAAATAGTTTTCGAAATTGCGTAAATGGGAGAGTTGTGTGAATTTGTGCACGTAGACCGCCAGCGAGACGTTGACGACGGCACATCAATATTTTGACTAGATTGCCAATTATAATCAAATAAATTAATTGACAACATCCGCTAGCATTTCAACGAATTGGGGCTTCTCTGTAAAGTTGCTATATACGTATTGTTATTGTCACTAACACAAAAGAATTTTATCTAGGTTCTATCAATATATGCCTTTTTAAATACGCGCCAAACACATGCAACTCTGTGAAATAGTTTGTTTAGGTGGCAACGCTCTTCTCGCGTTACGTGAGTATCCCATAACCAATCACCTCTTACGTTTTTCTATTTGTCACTGCGCTTAGTTTTCTCTGTAAAATAACGCGCAGAGCCCATCATTAGCAATGGCTAAAGTCGTGACGCGTTTATCGGTTAAAGCCAGTGCATTTCTAACACAACAACAAAGTGTAAAAGTCCTTAAAACGTGTAGTCGCAATGCTAGCACAAAATTCGCAAATAAATACAATCCAAGTAACACACGTCGTCTGCTGATGCTGGTAGGCGGCAGTGCCGTTTCATTGGCGGCACTTACAGCGTTAATTCGCCTTCGAAGCGCATCTAATACAGCGAATGCAATGCGAAAGAAGAGCCTGGTAAATAGAAGCTAAATGATAAAAACAAAGCAGTTGGTGATAACCGTAATATAATATACATTTCGAGTGTCTCTGTGGAAAAGTCAATAAATGACCGTATAAGACTCGCGCAGTTATTTTTAGCTTGGGGCAGTTTACGTTACGTAGCACAGCCAGCTGTTGCGTTTGGCATAGCGTAAGGTGGAAACAGCTGTTTGATGGGAAGTTTGTTTGTTTATTTGTTTTGGTCACCTCGTTCGCTGCGCTCTTTACTTGTGTTTGGCTAGATTGGCTTTTGTCAAACAACAACAAAGCCTCCCAAAACAGCTCTATTTCATTATTCATTTTTTCTTGCTGCACGCGTTAAACGAAACAACAACAACAAAAAAATGGTTCACGGTCCTTATCACTTTTTGGGGGCACCGTTTCTATTTGATATTGCTGTTGCCTTTGTTGTTGCGTGCCCAAGTTCATTGAAAAACATGAAAAACCGCCACAAACCTGTTGACATTGTCAGTTATTTTAGTGTTGCTAAACCTCCGAAATGGTGACGTGCCATTGCGTGTTGCCGCTCTGATAAGCATTTTATTGTTGTTCTATTTTCTGTAGTATGGTGTGAAGTACAAATATTTGGTTGAAGTGCTTTTGAGCAATTAGTTGTTAAAAGCTGAGGCGACATATATTTTACAGGAGGTTATACGTTCTTATTTGTGGCGGGCGTTTAATAATGAAATTCCATCAGGCCACTTGTAAGCTGCTTAGGAATCCTCGGTCAAGAGTTATAATTATTAATAAATTGCCATTATTATGCGATATATCACCTGTTGCTGACAAGTAGTTCAAAACCCAATATATTAGTTTCACAACCAATATTCATTGAGATGTGTAACATATTCTCATCACCTCTCAAGTTACATGAAATGAATTCCAATGAAGTCATATTGTAGGGCCTCTTTATAATGCAGCCGAAATGAAGAGAATGGAGAAACCAAAGCATACAAATTCATTAGACCTAAAATGTGGTGTCCTCAGATACTAAAAAACTGAAAAACCGAAATACACTCTGTTTGACCAGGTGTATATTTGAATCCCATTGCTAAATTTAAATTAAAAATATTATTGTCAATGAAATATTGAACCAGTGCTGCATTGACAGTTCCAGTTCTCAAATATAAACTCATAAGTTCCAATTAGTTAGTTCCACTCTTAGTTAGTTCACTTCTACTCACAGAGTAACTAGTTTATTTTGGGACACTCTAATACCACAATTTACATGCTCATATCTTATACTGTCTAAATGAACCAGAATATTTAATTGGCTTTGCATTAATTTCATCAGAAATGCCAGACAAACACAGAGAGAAGAATGCTTTATGTGCGGCAATTGTGCATATTATTTGCCACACACCTTGAAAATCCGACAAACATCTACAGCAGCAACAACATCAACAGAAATCAAAATAATAATAATGAAAAGTGCATTTGGTATAGTTGATAAAGTGCCCAAGTAGCTGCGAACTCCGCCCACGCACCTGACAACGTGCCCAGAACGTATGCTGACACGATTGCCAGTTGCCACAAAATTTATCTATCAATCGATCTGGCTAGTGTGGATTTGGATACACCCACTATACGACAGGCTGTCTGTCTGCCTGGCAGGCAGGCAGGCAGGCCGGCAGGTCCAATGCCAGACGCAGGCGTGGCTATGTTTCGGGCCGCAGCGTCCCTGACATGTGCCAAGTCCCTGAGCCAAGTTATGACAGCCACGACGACTGCCGTTCATGATGATGAATGAGTTTTAATTGTTGCCTATAAAAGAAAAAAGAAGAAATGAATAAATAAACTACAGAGCCTGCGGCTCTCCTGGTCTCCGCTCTGGATGATGTCAGCCGGAGTTATGAAGAATTAACACACGATTCAATTGCATCAGTTGTGTGGGCGTGAAGTGCTGGCGGCTGCTGCTGCACATGTCTAACATTCAAATTGCCGCTCTTTGTCTTATTCAGATCCATTACCCATTATAATTGTTAGAGCACGGGGTGAATTAGACTTAAGCCTTGCTATATTCCTTATTAAGCATTGAGCAATAGAGAGCAAGATAATCTCGAGTAAGTGGGATACGCAGACTCCGAAAATTGGTAACTGCATTTCGTTAGGGTATCAGCCAGTCGTGCAGCCACAACTAGACCATACTGGCTTAGTTTCGTGTCGCAGACATTCGACTTTTGGCAGTGGCCTGGCAATTGAGTCATTTCTTGGGTCGGCCACTGCCCACATTTGGTGTGTGTGGCATTAAATGTCAGATTTATGGAGCCCGAGCCAATTTATTTTATAAGCATTTGTGTCCGTATGGGACGCCCCCAAAAAATCTGGTTACCATATCAATTTGGCACTTTATTGGCACAGGCTGCTTAGCCTTGTTTAACGTGGGAATCCTGTCCAGGGTCCATCAATACTACACTTTAGGAGCGTTCGCTTCTGACTACGAAATACGCGAATCATATCCATGTACTTGCATATGCATCTGATATATTCGCAATAATTTTGCAGTTCAGGTCGCGTTTACGCATTAATCAAAACGTCACCAGACGCTCGGCCTGGTTTACGATATCGATCGCTTATTTGTCGTCTGCATTTGCCGCCTTTGTGCGCCAGCTACGGAAATTGCTGGCGATGCGATCGACCGTTGATTTATGCCCATTATTTATACGTGTGTGTGTGTGTATGTATGTGGGCATATGCATATTAAATTACCCAACGATTCATCTTTTATCGTCTATCAATAAAGCATCGCGACGATACCGATCTGGAAAGCGTCAAACTAACAGCACGCGAGCGCCGGTTCATTAAGTTCGCTTCCGTCGAGTATGAGGATCAGCTGTACATGACGCCACAAGATTTTCTGGAATCTGTGGTGGAGCAGGAGCCGAGACGTGAGTGTATTATATTCAAATCAACTAAATTCCTGTTAACGATTCATTATCGGTCAGCTCGTCTCAAGCGTCGCGTGCTCAGCAGCGAGGAGGTTGAGAAGTACAAGGATAACACACCGGCTGTGAAGAAGGGCACTTCGCATCTATTTCGTAATCTCAGAGATAAAGGTGAATCTAGATAATGCGCATATATATTAAATGTTCGATTTAATCTAGTCTCTATATATAACAGGCATTGTCTCCTACACGGAGTATTTGTTCCTGCTATCCGTATTGACCAGTAAGTAGAAGACCTTAGCCCATAGATCTTTACGATGTCATAATGCTAATAATTTCTATATACATTTCAGAGCCCAAATCTGGTTTCCGCATTGCCTTCAATATGTTCGATACGGACGGCAATCAGCGGGTGGATAAGGCCGAATTTCTAGTCGTACGTATTTAAATGCTATTTGATAGTTGCATATATGTATGCAGTGTGATAAATGTGATTATAATTATATTATATTAATTATATCAAACGTTTTGTTTTCATTTTCAAAGTTACTTTTGCTTTTTATTTATTTACTTTTTCATAATTTAACAGATTGTTTCAATTTTGGCCGGCGCCATTAAGTCTGTGCAAGATGTGGAACCGAAGACGAAGGCAATTGTAAGATTTTGTTTTCTTTATAATTTATTGAAATATTTGGAACTAAAAACATAAAATTTTCCCTTAATAGCCAGCATAAACGACAGGATATTTTCAAAATTATTTCCTTTATTTGTTTTTACATCTAATTTAATCAAATAATTTATTTAATAACATAGCTCAAGCGTTTAATACCATATGATGAGCAGCCACGTTCAAATCAAAAACCTCCTCGACCCAAGGGTCTAGTAAGTCAACGAGCACCTGAAAAAAATTCGATTTCTCAAAGCTTGGCTTTCCGCTAGAAAAAAACGACGCTAAACGTTGTAAAATATGCGTCGAACGCATACGTAAAGCTTAGCCTTATGACGTTAGTTAAACATTACGTTATGTTATGCTTTGTTCTGCTATGCTACATTATGTTAAGCTTTATATTTTATGCAGAGCACGTTACCTATTATGCTTATTATTTATTATAAATTATAGTAGTTTAGTGATTTTCAATATTCGTTTGCTTTATGCAATTAGTTTACGTTCTGTTTTATTTGTTTGTTTTTTTTTTTTTTACAAAACAATACCCTTTGCCCCACCGCAACCGTAAACCCGTACTAAACCTAACCTAACTTTTCTTCTCTCCCAATCTAATTACCACCCACCCCTCCGCTCGAATGATTTGTATATAACCCATAATCCTAGATGGAGCGCATTTTTAGCGGCGCTTGGAAAGAAAAGCATGGTGAACAGTCGCCAGAAGACGGAGATGAAACCTCCGAAAATACGCCAGAGGTAAGGTTGAGCATGTGCCTGTTAATTGCAGGGTGTACAAATTAAATATATCCAATATATTATATTTCTTATTATCTACATATATAACAAATTATTAACATATACGTAAATTGCAGCGCGACTATGTGAATGACAACGAAGGACTCCAGCGTCGTCATGCGGTGGCAACCACCTTGCAGCTGCATCTTTTTGGCAAGCGTGGCACTGGAGTCATCACCTATGACAACTTCTATCGCTTCATGGACAATCTGCAAACGGAGGTGCTCGAGCTGGAGTTCAATGAGTTCTCTAAAGGCCAGAGCTTTATCACGGAACTTGATTTTGCCAAGATCCTGCTACGCTATACTTATCTGGCCACAGATGAATATGATGTGTTCTTGGAGCGTTTGTTGCAGCGCGTCAAGGATGAGAAGGGCATTTCATTTAATGATTTTCGTGACTTTTGTCATTTTCTCAATAATCTCGACGACTTTACCATTGCTATGCGTATGTACACTCTGGCTGATCGATCCATATCGAAGGGTAAGTCGGTATATGCCATATATATCATATATATCATCATAAATTTTGATAATTATGAAATAGACGAATTCGCACGCGCTGCCAAGATTTGTACAGGCTATAGCCTCAGTGAGCATCTGATCGATACGGTGTTTGCCATATTCGATGCGGATGGCGACGGCCTACTGCACTATAAGGAGTTCATAGCCATCATGAAGGATCGTCTGCATCGCGGCTTCAGAGTAAGTGGACGTTTCTTTGATTACAATGAAGCACTGGATGCATACGACGATCCCGAGTATCCCATGTTCCTAGCCTGGCGACACAGTCTCTGCCGCCAGTTGGACTATTACATTGACAGCGATGCGCTGTGGCATTAACCGCTTTTGTTTTTGTTATCGCTTATATGTGTGGCTGTGTTTGTTGCATTTGTGTGTGTTCTGTTAATATTTTTTAAGCTTTAATCAGTGTATGTGTCTATAATATTCCGTGTTTGCTCCTGCTCATTGGCATTGCCACCAATTGTTTAACAGCTCAATTGGATATAAACATCTTAATTTGATTACTTTTGATCATTTTTATTTAAGCTCTTGGTTTGCCATGAACGTTGATTAAATTCTAACTATGTATACAATAAATTGGTCTTTTTATTTGATGATTACTTTTAAAATTGTTATGTACACTTTATTGATTTTAATCGTTGTTCAACGTTTAGCTTAAACCTGCAATTAATTAAGCTCCTTTATAAAAAATTATTATGCATATTGAATTGGATTTATTTATGCAGGAACACCCCAATTAATATCTTTATCACACCTCGCAGCCTCTCACGAGTCATCGGCTTCATTTATTAATTACTTTGCCGTTGCTTTTGTTTTTGCTGGTCGGCTAATCAAATATTTTTGTTATGCCGAAGTGTTTGTTTTTGTTGGCAGAACTGACTCACATGCCCATTTAAATAAAGCCCGGTCTAAAGCTCGTTATTCAGTCAATGTTTTGCGAAATACTCGTGCTCATCTGTTATTATTCTCTAGCAAGACGCTGATATCATTGAGATGAGGTGTAAATCACCAAAGCATATAGACGCTGAACAAACCAAGGTTGGTTCAAAATCATATGGAACCCCCCCGATTGTTTATTTCTCTGCGTCTCATAAACTTGTCGTATCTCCCACTATTTCACTCTATAACTGCTATGTTTTGACCAGTCAATTTAAGTCCCAACCAACTAATGAAAAACTACCATTACCTTACAGTCCACAGCAAAATCGGAGGGCTGGGAAGCCTTCAAACATTGTCTGCATCATGAGATGATGGCTCTGAAAAAGCCATCCTATTAGATGCCCGCAAACAAGATGTTGATATAAAGAAACCCAAACGTCGCCAAAGTGAAACAAAATCATATACGCTATAAATCAATTTATCAAATACTAGATACAAATTATTTTCTTCTAAAGAAACAAAATCTCTTGTTAATTTATTAATAATTTATTTGCTCATTTGTTAATAAAAAATCTCGCAACCGCAAAATATTCGCATTTCCGAAGTAAACAAGACAGCTGACAGGATAAATCTTGTATATCATAATATATTATTGCTTTATTGAAAAATGAAAAGTTAATCAATGGAGTAACCACCACACAATAACAAGAAAAGACAGCATTGATAACCGGGAGGGTAAGTGTCTGCTCAATTTAAAGCAATATTCACAACTTTAAGCCCCCGGAGAAATGAAACTCATGTTGTACTATTATGTTATTACGTTTTTAAAATGCAAAGAAGGCTGCCAAGTATTAATTAAACGTGCATAGGATAAATAATTACGTTTTGCACTTACGAAATGTTTAATACTAAGTGTATTACGTTCTTAAAAATAAGAATAACTTAGTATTATGTTTACAATCCAGAGAACATTCTTCAGATCTCCGAATACTTTCGTTATTTGATTCTCTTAACTACTCCATAAATATCTTTATATATCTACATAGGCGTATAAAACTTGCACTATTTAATATATAAATTTGCACTTGGGCACTAAACAGAACTATATAAAATTATCACAGTTGAATTGCGTGCATTCGATAGATACACAGCTCTTATCATTTAACTCGCCTTGACTTATCGTACATATTTATATATAAAAATAGTTTTTGTTTTACTCTGTTGCATACAGTTTTCGGATCAGTACGGTTTTCGACAGATTTGGCTTAACACTGAAACTTAAATGGGGAATTATTTTGGAATTTTTGCATAGATCATTGCTAATTATAATAACTATTACAAAAGTAATTACAATAAAACTTTACCTAAAAGAGCTAAAAATTTCCTCTAATCCGTCGTAACTGACGGCAGTGTCCAGCTAACAAATTTTTCCTTCTCCTGACCTTTAGCTCCACCAGCAATGTTTCTATTACTCTGCTTGGAACGTCTGAATTTAAAATTGGCAAACACATCTCGTTTGCCAGCATCCACATCGGGCGTCTGTGTATCGAGGTCCAGATTCCTCTGTAATCCCACGCCAGGCATCACATCCTCGTTAACTGGCTTACGAAAATTATACGCACCCTTCCGTTGCTTTAGCTGCTGCGCTGCAGATAACTGCGGCCCTAGTGGCGACCTTTTGGGACTGCCCACTTTGGGCAACGGCTTAGGATCACGCATTAACATGGGAAACATAGCATCATCTGCATCAAAGTACCAGGGTCGCGAAAAGTGGTAACCAACATTATAGTAGGGCTTAAATATGGGCTCATTGGAGCAAATACTAAAGGCATGGTAGGCATGCGAGATGAGTTGCGGAAACCGTTCCACCCAGTAGTTGGTAAACTCATGTGGTATGGTGCCGAGCAGTTCTTGTGTCTCGGCCGTAAGCTCGTGATAATGATGCTTCTTATTGCGCAAGGCGCGTAATAAGTCTCGAACACTTGCGCCCATATAACCACGATATTTTCTCAAATCATCCGTAATTAACGGATCCAAATGCATATTCCAATCATCCAAAACAACAATACGGCCATTCTTCTCCAACGACTTAAGTGGCTCGGTATGAAATTGCAGCTTCTCCACACGATCGCTGACGTCTTGTAGAAAGCTGAGCATTTTTGGTTCATCCCAGAATAACGGATGATTGCCAATGCACCGTGCTGGTGGACGTGACTGTGGGTCTTTGTGTATCATATCGGAGATGAGCTGCTCCGCTAAAACCTAAGCAAAACAGATATAAAATAAATAAGCTATTAAGTTAAGCTACGATTTTAAAACTTACAATTTTACTATGTTCATTGTCATCTTCGCCGCGAAGCTTGGACAAATTATATTCATGGGAAAGTATATTCGCCTGACGCTTCAAATTGTCGCCAAACGCATGATGTCCACCGGTCAGTACATAATAATAGACGCAACCCAGCGAAAATATGTCCACAGCCGTGGTCTGCAACAAAAACGTGAGGTCAGTATCCACTAACACTATTGAAATTAAATGAACTTACGGTACGTTGAGCACGCATCATTTCGGGTGCTATCCAACCATCAGTTCCCGTCACACCCGATCGACGAGAAAAACTTGTACGTCCAAAGTTCAATTTTTTGCACAATCCAAAGTCCGAGATCATGACGCGAACTTTTCCTCTGGGATCCGGCAGTGATAACAGTACATTCTGCGGCTTTATATCCCGATGAACTAAAAACAAAAGCGGCACGAGTTAAAATACAGACTAGTAACAAGAATATATATATATATTGATCAAACCAACCTATATCCAATGAATGCAGATGACTAAGCCCAGCTGCTGCCTGGATTAACACTTGCCAAATATCAATATACTGACGTAATTCTGATGAGCGTTCGCCTTCAGTGTAATCCTGTAGAGTAGCAGCACATAGCTCCACGGCTATATAACGGAACTGTCGATCTTGCTCCGTGCAAAAGTAACGGACGACATTTTCGTGTGCATCCGATTCGCGTAGTAAGGCTACCTCGCGATCGGCAAACGTAAAACATTCTGGCAGCAAACGTTTTACAGCCACAAAACGCTCCTCAAAGGTGCCCTTGAAGACAAAGGTGCCTTCACAGCCTTTGCCCAATACCTCATTGGAATTGAAGCTGATTTTGCCCACACGTACATGTCCATTTCCTAGATCCAACAGATCTTGAGTGCTTATGTTGCTACCATTGCTTCCGGTACTTCCATTATTGGTTCCATTAGCAGCCTGTTGCTGTTGAGCCATGGTCTTTGAACCGTTCTCGCTCTGCTTCTGTAACTCTCTCATAGTGCTGCACGTATACCAGAAGAGTGCAACCATGCCCAGGACAATTACAATTAGAATTTGGTGAACCTTGCCACTTGGATGATCCATAAACCATTCGTTAATGAAAGCCTGCACCTTGTTGCTATTGGCCAAAATAATGGTCTTCGTTCGATTTATTGTATTCGGACGTGATGGCTCAATGGTAATTTCTACCATCTCCGGTTCCGTTTGCACGCCTATATCTGCGGCGTTCTTTTCATTATTAGCCAAAAGACCATAGCCATCATTATAGTTATGTATTGTGGCCAAGCCGTGTACATCCTTGCTAGATGAAGGCGTTGGTGACAGATGTAAATTGCCCTTGTTCACCTCATTGGGCACGTTATAGTGGCCCAGCATAATGCCGGCATTAGCTTGTAGGACATCATTGATATAAACAGTGCGCGGATCATTACCATCTTCATTGTTTGGCTCCGCAATGGGCCCGTCAAGCAATTTAATTGGGGGCGTTGTCGATATGCGGGGCGTGTTCTTGTCCACCAGTGAAGGCAGAGCATAAAGACCACGCTGATGTTCTCCGACGTACAAAGATTGACTGTAAAAGAAAGTAAAAGCTTTGTAAAGAATTGTCAATTTGGATAAAAAGGTAAGTGTAGCTTACAATAGTTTTACAGTGTTTACGTTGCCTGTCTTGGATTCCTCCAGGATAGCTTCGTACGCCTGATCGGAGACTGTGGTGAAGGGCACACTAAGTAGACCGTCCGGACCCAGAAGAAATGCAGCAACAACAGGGCTTTTAAGATCGCGTTGCCACAAAAATTTGCCCTGCTTTCGATCGAGCGTAACAATCTGGCCATTACTGGTGGTGGTCAAGTGAATATACTCTAAAATGTAAGGTAGAAATAGAGTCTAGATCTAAAGGAAATTGTTTTGAATATTACCATATTCCTTGGTTAGCTCTGGTGGTGCGGTAAGCGCGTTATAATCATAAAAGGTAATATTCCAGGGCTTTACATTCTTATCCTTCGACTGACTGTCGTACATCATCACCGTATACTGTGTACGCCCCAAGTATATGGCCCGCGAAGTAGCCCAGCCGATGTGCTCAGCTTCACTGCCATCCATTTGAGCATCACCAAAGCCCATGACCTTTTCCCGCTTGCCCGTCTTCGGGTCGATCATGTACCAGGTGTCACTCTTTTTGCCCGAGTACAAAATGCCATCGGACGACCGGCACGGTGCGTTGGCCACCAACTGGGGTATGGTATAGGGCAGCTTTTTAAGGCTGCCCATTTGCCCAAGCTGGTAAATGCTGCCATCCCGCGGATCTGGCAGATAATGTGGTACCTGTACATTCTGCTGTGGCTCGGCTACAATAGGTGGATCTGCAATAAAATTCACATATATTATAAATAAAAAGAAAATAACAGGAAGGTAAGCTTAAATTTTAAGTATCACAAGTACTGGGCATATCATTTATTGATACAAGCCATGGCGAAACACTTGAGCACATATTTGCTATAGCCAGTGCATGTGTGCAATCTTTGCTTATCACTATCTCCATTCCATTTTCCATTGTATGTATGTGGGAATGAGATGATCAACATTAATATATATATATAACACGGTGCGTTTTTTCATACCAAGCTAGAAGTATCTGCGAGAGTGACTTATTTGTCGCCCCAAAATCATATTTTCCATCTTATATCATTTCAAATACCTTGTGTTTTGGTGTAACTCCCAGCAAGCACCAAAAATAGGTTCCTACTGCAGATAGTTGACACTTTTTATTTATTGCGGGTAGTCGGCAACAAGAATCGAGTGTTCAATACTACGACGTTTGGCTTTATCAACACTTGGCAGCGCGCGCATTTTTCGTGCTGAGCCTTATCACCAAATAGTCCACAACAGTCTGACTTGAACTATTGGAAGCAGCCCAGAGAAAGGCATGGAAAGTGTAACAGAAAGACAGAGGGGGTGATAGTGTGAGAATTTAAGCGTGGCATATAGGGTAGACTATCATATGCGGCAGCCATTTCTCTCCGCCAGGTCATTTAACTCGCCTCACCGGCCACACTAATTAGCAACTGGACTCTAAACAAAAAAATAAAAATAACGCTTCGAATCGAACATGTGGTGAGGTAATAGCCTACTCCGATAAATCAATATAAATAATATTCATAAATAGCGTAAAGCGAAACGGTAGTATGCCGTACAGGCAGGTACAGCATTTAATACCTGATAATCTGCACTCTAAAGTATAGACTTCACTGTAGATACCCGCGAGTACATGCACATTAGTTATGGGTGACTGATTATATTATTGCAATACTAATCTTCCACGTTACCGTTACGAAGCTCGTAACATATCGTGTTTTTTTAATGTATGCAGTTCCATCTATAATCTGGCAGTCATTATTTAAAATATACTAGAACTGGCTTGGGATATCGAAATCAGATGCGCCACATATGTGTTTTTCCATTACTAATGTAAAAAATGAAAAATTCTAGAAATACCGCTTTGAATTTTAAATTTCTCGTACATTGTGAAGACTTGTACTACATAAAGGCTATTTGTATTTATGAAGAGATATGCATATTTGTATCCTCTATGTATATCATATTTTTCACGACAAACTATGATTCGAGGGCGTACATTTCCAATCTGCACCGGATGATGATTATGGACTCTATTATAAATAATTGTTTGGATTTTTCAAGATAACGGGGCAGTTCGGTCATCGCATATGCATATGTATAAAGTTTGATAATACAATTTCTGGCTCGCAATCATCCGAAAAGCAAGAATAATATACTATTTATAGCAACAATTAGAGGTGCGCCATATATAAAAAATAGGAAAATCTGAAACGATTGGAATTTTTCCGTTGACAAAAAATAAACAATTGACCATGAAGAAATGCTGAACGGTATATTAAGCATTAGATGAAATTAAATTGTAATAGATATGTGGTGTATATTCGTTATGTATAGAAAATATCATCCCATCTTATATATAATTGTTACAATTCGAAGTAAGTTCTTCAATGAGACCAATTTTTTTGAAAGCTACTAATCCTCGGTAAATATAGTACATTAAAGCACCTGTTTGCAGGCCCAAAACAAAACCAGAAACATTTTTCATAAGCCCAAAGTAATATTAACAAACGCCGTTATCGCGATGCGTTGGCAGTTTTATTGAAAGAACTATACTTGTCAAAGCATCGTGGCGCGCCGAGATTACGCATGCATACATATATATAGAAGCTAGAATGTAGATATGTATTCGCATACATGTTATCAGTCGAAAACAAGAATACAAAAAACGGCGCATGGAGCAAGAGCAGAAGAAGAATAAAGAAACAGCATCTCTACCGTTGAGTTGATAAAGCGTACGGCGTTTTCTATGATACATTCATACAAATATGTATGTGTTGGTATGTATGCTGGCTACAATGAGCTCATCAAAGTGAGACTCGCTCTTGTTTATGGTGCACTTTTCGTCGTTATGGCGAAATGCTTGCAATGCAACAGTTTTTATTTTCTTATTACTATTTTTGGGTCGTGGCGGTGCCGGTCAGCGGGAGTGGAGAATGGGAGAGCTGACATATGTTTCGAATCTCACACACGCTTACAATCACTGCATGAAAGAGAGTGACAGGCATCGTAAATTGAGGTTACTTTTTACGAATGGATTTTACACACCACAACTAAAACGTGAAACAACAATTATCTTTCTGTGTGTTAGAGGGTGTATGTCACTTTTATGTATACTTATTCAACATGTGTGTGCGTGTAATTACCATCTGCTATAGTCCAGCGTATTTCACTTGTTATCGGATCGATTGCTGTTAGCCCGCCACCCAGCGTAGAGAATACCATCAACGCCTCTTCGTCGCGGGCAAGGTCCGTGCAATCCTATGGTATTGAAAAAATTAACACAATTCGTTAAGTGTCGTCAACTATTTGTTTCATTAACTTTACTAAAGTGCCCGCATTATGCGCATTTCTTTCCCTCACCGTTTTCTCTTCAGCTATGCTCACAACTTCTGCTGAGTCGGCGTTTACACTGGCTGTTTGTTTTGTTGCTGATGCAATCGAACTGCTCAAGAGCAAAATTAACGCGCAACAGTAGACGTAGTACTTCATTGTGCAAAATCTGTTTAAAAACGATTTGCTTGTTGGTGTTGTTAACATCGCGCACAGCACAGTGAAAACTAATAAATTTATATTTTTTGCGTTTAATTATTGACGTACTAGTAACTACTTGCGCTTCGCTGACTAAATCATATTTTCACAAAATTTTCTTTCTTTAATTTGACACTTCGCGCACACAAACACGATTGCATTGGTTTACATTAAGTGCGTATTTGCCTCATTCGTCATTGTTACGTTGCGTTGTACTGTTTCCGAGCGTATGAGAAAATGAATTGGTCACTAAACTCAATTGAACTGGATTACAGTTGTTACCTTAACCATCAATTGAACGGTCACACTGAAACTATGAACAAGTTCATACGGATACTACAGCTTTCTCTTATACCCTTAGATACTTATTTTCATACTCCATAAGAACTATGTGATAACTCCTTTAATTGCTACCAATATTTTTTCATAGTCTTCTTTAGTTGACATGAGATTATGTTAATAATACTAAAGTTCGAAAATATACCAGATTCCGCATAGTGTGACCAAATATTTTTAAACAGCTGTTATTTATTTCTCAACAATGCGGCAACCCGTAGTTAATTTTGCAACATACTATATTAAGCGTTTCTTGTGCATAAACAATGCAGTCCAGCTCGGTAAACAAGTACCTCACAACCTCAAGGGCAAAAGTAAAAGCTCCCAAAATTGGTTGACTCGTCAGCTTGCCGATCCATATGTGGAAAAGGCTCGCATGCTAAACTTCCGCTGTCGGAGTGCCTTTAAGCTTCTTGAAATCGACGATAAATATAAAATTCTTAAACCAGGTGATGTAGTATTGGACTGTGGAGCTGCTCCAGGCAGTTGGACACAAGTAGCTGCCGAACGAACCAATGCAAATGGAAAGATGGAACATGTACCACGAGGTGCAGTGTACAGTATAGATCTTTTACACTTTCACGCAGTCCCAGGTGCCATTATTTTTGGTGGGATGGATTTTACTAACCCGAAAGCTCAACATCGTTTACGAGACTCTCTGGCCGGCCGATCAGTCAACTGTGTGCTCTCGGACATGGCTCCCAACGCTACAGGTGTGCGTATGCTTGACCAAGAGAGCATCACAAATCTGTGCTACGAAGTGCTCAGATTTGCAATCGCAATGTCCGCTCCGCAGGCGAATTTGGTCGTCAAAATATGGGACAATGGTGATGTACCAAAGCTGGAACGTGACATGTTGAGTTATTATGAGAAAGTTAAACGTGTGAAGCCACGCGCCAGCCGTGGCGACTCAGCAGAGCACTTCTTGTTGGCGCGAGGATTTAAAGGTCAATTGCAAACGCCTACATAGTTTCACGAAAAGTTAAATCTTAAATAAATATAAATGTTAAATAAAATAAGTGCAATTGTGATTTTTTGTATGAATATTTACGTTTATTTTAGATGCATATTAATATTTAATCCTTTGATATGTACACAAAGCATAGGTGGTACTGAATTAAAAATATGGCACGAAATTAGTTTGATAGAAAAATGTCGCTCAAAATTTAAATTCGTTGTAACGTGTATGAAAATGTTTAGTTCAGGAAATATTTTGTTCTATAAATATCACATATAACACTGAAATCAACATTTCCTCTTAAAGTTCAGATGTAATCGATATATATATATATATATCGATAGAAAGTTTTCGTTATCTAAGCCACTCTGGCGACGACCCAAAAAGCCCGCGACAACAGAAAACTTACCTGCAACTTATTTGCAGAAAGATATTCTTCCAGTACACTTTAGTTAACTTTCAAAAACATGTCCCTCGCTGATGCACTGGAGTACTTAACCCTTGGCAATCCCGTCAGTCGTGCGGTCATTAACACTTCTTCATCGGTAATGCGAGCGATTGTAAGTAATTGTTAAATGCACGACATTTGATATTACAACATTTTTGATTATTTTTGTAGGGTCTGCGCCCCAAGAAGGTAACTTCAAGCGATGTACTTTTGCCTTTGCGCCCGGATTCAGTAAATACCACATTGCACGAAATAATTGGCAGTCACTATCATTTTGTACGTATTGCCGGACTGGGCGGTGCGTCAGCTATATTCATGGGCGCCTATTGCAAGTACTATTTTAAGGACTTAAACGATTCCAAAGAGCAACGGGATTTACAGGCATTCGCTGATGTTGCTAATCGTATACATTTTCTACATTCATTTGCTATCATGTGCATGCCTCTGGCTCACTATCCAGTAATGGTAAGTTCTCCGAAATATGACTTCTATGAAAATAGTATGTAAAACTGAAAAAACACCCTAAGATAATAATGAATGAAACAAAATGCAATTTATTTAGTTTACAGTTTATTGAGCATCATAAAGCTTTTTTAGTTCCTTCCATTTGTAAAAGTTAAATCTTTGAACGGAATTTATAACAACTCGCGTTTCTCCTTAAATGATTTCAATATGCATTTCTCATGATTTTGCATGATTTTAATGTGTATGTAATTGACATATTCGCCTATTTACCAAAAAAATAATAATAATAATAATAAGAGCGTACAAATAGTGCGATTGAAATATTTGGAATATGAGTAAAGTTTGATTTTGCCAAGCGTTCTCAAAATTACGATCTATAAGAAGTTCCGATTGTATATGAAATATTTTTTCTTTTTTTTTTTTTTTTGTTTGTTTCAAAGCTAAAGCTAAATGTTCAACAACCACTAATTGCAGCTTAAAAGTAATTTCAATACCACATTACGAAACTTGTATACGATATTTGCTAACATGTAACATCATTGATTCCTTCTTGAGTTTGTTTTAGGTTTTTCTTCTTTTACTTTGTTTTCTTGTTTATAGATGATATGAGAGGTTTAGAGCTGATATGGTATAGGGTTTTGAGGATTTAGGAAATACATTATAGATTTGGCTTAACACTAAATTGTCTTAATTCCCATTGTTTAAAAAACGTACCAAAAGACAGCTTCAATAACGCTGCTTAAATTTTTTGTTCATTTATAATTTTGTTTTCAGCCTTATGCGATAAGTAAATCGTCGAGCTTGCCATTTTTGTTTGTTTTTGTTTGGGTTTCTCTATCTTTTCTTCTTAAAGCAAACAACTAAAGCTAACATCAAAATATGCAGGCTATATACTTCTATTCTCTAACACTTAAATTCAATATAATTAAATATTCTCCTGCTTTATATGCTTAACAATAAATATTCATATAATTTCATTTGTAGACCGGCACCCTGATGACTATGGGCACCATACTGTTTTCGGGTTGCCTGTATTATCGTGCATTAAGTGGTAAGAAGCGGCTGCAACACTATGCCACAATTGGAGGCTTCTGTTTGATCGGTGCCTGGTTATCGCTGGTCGTCTAGTAGAAGCAGAAGTGTTACACAGTACTCCAGGCATACATCAAAGG
>JABVZX010000352.1:4381155-4394589 GCA_020883565.1 Drosophila pachea
GCCTCGCCTTGTCTGCGCTTGGCCTTGTGGCATTTACATTTCTCAACATCGATGTCGATTATTATACCCCATATCCAGTGATGAAGCTGCAAAAAAGGTATATTACCGTTGTATACATACATATATACACATACATATATTCTCGCCAATGCGATTCGTATACTCAGAATACTATAAATTCGAAAAACTGAACAGGCGGTATCTAATTCTTCCCACATATCATACCTATAACCCATAAGTAATACAGGGTATGCATGCGCCTTGCCATTTCCCTTTTACTGAATCACTATTTACTGATTGTTTGTGTTGTTGTTGTCGCTGCTGCTGCTGCTTAGCGTGTTTTTAAATCATTATAATATTTTTTACGATGATTTTTTCGTTGCTTTCTTTTCAACAGTCATTCGCTGCCTCGTTTGCTCTCTGTACTGCGGTTAGCCATTCTTATTTTTATTTGTCTATTTACTTATACAGTTTTTGTTTTCGCTTTTTGTTTTGATTGTTATTGTGTTTACGTATATAACCAGCGGCTCCTCCCGCCGCGGAACACCCGCCCGTTAATGGGCTGTTTTATAGTCTGATTTTTTTCAATCAAGACATCATTGTGCTTTTCATTTGACAAAAGAAAAGAGAGTAAAAGTGAACTGCAATCATTATACTATGATTATGATAAGTTGGTCAGAAAAGTAAAAGTTGTGCCAAAATCAAATGAAATATAAATTCATTCGCATATACAGTTAATCTCCTCTTGACAATCATATAAATATGTTTGTATATATTCAGAGCAACCCCCATACCTAATTTTTTGTTGCTCATTGGCTCTCATTCGCCCACTCTTTCGCATTACTCATTATTGACTCCACTTACACTTTTTGCTTGCGAGACACACTCAGACACATACGCGCTCATAGAGAGTGACACAGGCACCGCATATGCATGCAGCAATTGCAATTTAGTAGAGCGCTGCCCCATCGGCGACTGCGACTGCGACATCGACTGAGCGCATCATCATTTACAGCTTCGAAATTACCTTGGTTCAACGTTCATTTGATAAGCTCTGTCCGCAGCATTATGACATAAAGCGAAACTAAATGACGCCTTTGTTTGGCCTGCATACAAATGTAGGTGAACTATTCATGCATAATGCTCCCCTATCGCTCCGTTTTCGGCCTGTACGTGGGTTGCGTATGCCGTGCCATTATCAGTCTCTCTGAATTGAAACAAAGTTCACGTACACAAACGCTAACAAGGAAGAGTATTTTGTATATGTTAATACTATAATGTAGAGTATGCACAAGCCAATCACTTTTCTTTTTTCTAATTCGGAGCTTGGTATCAATTTAATATTATATAAAGTTAGCATTTGGAGTAGGTCATCGGAAGACAATGTCTTTTTTGCATTATCTTAACGTAATGCAAATTTGGTTTGGAGAATGGCTAATCCTCTTTTTTTTTTTTTGAGTATTTTTAATTTTCGATATTTTTTAACTTTGGATTAAAAATATATTGAAATCCGTGATGCATGTTTTGCTCCACTGTTGTCGGGTATGAACTGATGTAATTTATTTCTTAGCCACGACGCGCTTCATTTTCACTCCCATACTTCCCTACTCGCACAAGCATCGCCCTCTGTTAGCCACAATGAGCATATCTTCAATTTTCTACTTCACTTGCGTTGTCGCTTCCCGCGCTGCTTTTCCGATCCCCTTCGTTGATATTGTAGTGCTATAGGAGCTGCTGCTGCTGGCGTCGGCAGCCCCGCACTCAACACAATTATCACAATTTTGCTTACTCAGCTTCGTCTTCGTCAGAGAGTCTTCAGTTGCGCCCCCGCGCCCGCTGTCACAGTGCACGGCCCACAACTTTGAACCGGCACAGCAACAACTACTACAGAAGAGAGAACAATAACACCAAAAGTTGCTACCGCTTGCCTGCGATAAGGTCTAAAATAAGCATTGACTTCCTCACTTAGACACTCTGGAGCAAACACACACAAGCACACACAAACACACACGTTTACTTTACATCATCAAAATATAGTTTCGTATTTACTTTAACGAAAAAAAATCTTTCGCAATTTGCAGCTGAGTTGGAGAAGACAATCGCCGAGTGTATCATCGAGAGCGAACTGGAAACAGAGACGAAAGTTGTGAGGCGTTTAAAAAACATCTTAGATAAAGAAATTCAAGAGATCTCAACACTAAAGCGTAATGTGTCGCGCACACTGCAGGAATACACTTCCCTCAAGCGCAGCCATGAGGTAAGATATTGTTAGCAGATCACTGCAAGCCAACTACGGGCTGGGCTTAAAAGTGAACAAAAACTGAAATGGTACGACGGTACATTTCCTTTATAGTGTATTTAATGACCTGTACGGTGCCTCAGAGCCGACCTTCTTTTGCAGTTAATTAAGAAATATATTACACTTAAATTGTAAGCAGCTGGGCTAAGGTGACTTGTGATAATAATGCCGCACTTACCCAAATTGTGGAATGCGCCTTGATTATGCTGAAAGAATACGATTGCTTGGCAGTCAAAGTGCAATACGGCAAGAAAAACAATAACAATAATCATTGCAACAACAGTGACAGCAGTAGGAGCAATAACAATGAGTATTTATACAATTTCTCAGCTTTTTGCCTCTCCAGCTCGATTGCACAGTGGTCAAATATCGCATGTACGGGTTCGCATAACGACTCATGTGAGTCGAATGTATTGGAAAAGTGAAAACTAGGTACTGCAGAAGTTTTTCTTTCTGGAAAAGTACTCTCTCCATTCGTAGAGTTCAATTTACTTCATTAGTTAATGGGAGTGCTTCTTCTGGTCATATAATTTTTGCGCCCATTTCAATTGAATTTGAAGCACTGTGGCCAGAACCGGATGACAAGCGCCGGCAAAGAAAGCAATCAATTCTTTATTATTCTTTTTTTCTCTTTTTAGAATTTCGGTTTATTTCTTTCTTTATCTTCGCACAATAGAAATGCTGCCATTGTTGTTGGTTGTTCTATATTGTTCTATTTGTTGTTGTTATTATTGGCAACAGTTTGATTTTTATACCTCGCTTGTGTTTATGATATGGGTGGCAGAATGGTTTGACTTTTTAACGGTTGGTGTGCCCATTTTTCTAGCAAACGGCCAGAGTTCAACTATACAGGGAAAACTCTATAAGTCAACACTGCTTCAACAAGTTTGTTTCAAAATTGCAATGAAAACGACGAATTTCTGGAAAAGGACATAAAACAACTAAACGACTTCCTCTCTATTGTTTAACAACTTATCTACCCACTTCTGAGGAGGGCGCAGGACAATTTGTGACCGCTGCAATGAGGCTTTACTGTACGCCTTTTAGCCTGGTTTGCCGTTAACATTTGACAGTTACTTGGCAGATATTTTTGTGACGATGTAGGCAAGTCTCTTTCATGCGTTATTTTTATTTTTATGATATTTCTTATGGTATTGCTTTCCAAGACGACTCGACGACACGCTTTCTGCCGTATATGGGGAGTCGTGCAAATCAGTCGCAATGCTATTGTCAGGCTTGCTGCTGTAGTTGCTGTTGTTGTTGCTGGTGTTGTTGGAGGCTGTTTAAGGTGTCGGAAGACGTTCATTGACTCTGCCGGACAGCCAAGTGACATCATAATTGAAAATTGAGGCAATGAGCGAATGGCCGCCTAAACAATTAATTGACCACTATATATATATATATATATATATAAGAAAATATATATATTTATATATATGACTAAGTCGTATTTCGTCTAGACCCACTATTGCGCTATATAGCTCCATAATCTTATCGCCCGTTCGAGTTTCCTTTACTTCGACTAATACGGGCAACCTCTAGCTTCACATATTGGGAGCGCTCTAATTGAGCTATATATGCGATATGCTATACGTGATACATGCGACACACTTGCATACATGATTTTTGGTGTACCTTGCAAGTGCTAACTGTGGATGTTCGCCATGCCTTTAGCTGCCCCGCATTCCCACTTTCAACTCTGATGTAGGTCATTAGAGGTTATTACATGTACGTACATCCATCTACCCATACGTAGCTCATATGATATACTGTGAGTCACACGCTGACTGGCATTGAAAGATGTTGTTTGGGGTTTACTTTATAATTAGATGGTGGATGCCATTGTTTGCTCACTCATGGCTTCAGATTGATTGACACCCTCAGCCGCACGAAGTGCGAGGGGCAGGCAGATGAGGAGTAGCTGAGAGAGTGGGAGAGCGGCTCATTTGTCACGATTTTACGATTTTATTTTTGCCAACCAACGACGTTCGACTTACGTCGTGCTAAGCAAACTATAAACTGCGCGATAAGAAATGTTATAAAGGCAGTATTGTTTAAGCATCGCACTGAATGCTCGAACCGAAGATTTGCGCCACAACTAGAAAGTACAAGTATATGAAACTGATAGCTTCAAGTTATATATCCCATATAATGGACTTACCAGTCGGTGGAGCCCCAGTCTCTTGCAGTTAGTTGTATTTCCTTCGATTGATTTAGTGAGTGATTATAATGTCATTGCACTTAAGCTTTTGATTTATACTTATGATGTATTGAAACGATATTTCTACCTTTCTTACCGCTTGAGAGCTATTGTAATACCTGAACAATGAGTCAATGCGGTGTGCCAATTAGCCGCAAATATCGGTCAGGTGGTGAATATGTCCATAAAATGTGGAATATTTACCTTGTGAGCGTTTGCATTCGCACATAAAACAAAGAAATTGATTGGAACAGCTGGTCAAAGTCTCTATTTATAGTAGGGCACTCTTGGTGGGCCGACAGTTGAGAGGGTAGGGCAACAATTCAATTACAACAACAACAGCAACAAAGGCAATAATAGTAGCTATCGCAGGCAGCAAACGGGCAACAGGTGTGAGCAGTGGGCGCGCAGAAATTACAGCAGATGTGTTCGGTGCAGAGGGAAAGAGGAGCGTGCGAAAGTGACGCCAAGACCAAACAAAAGCTAGACAAGCGAAAAATTTCTTATCGCCTGAGTGTTCGACTAAACTGATGTTTTCCGCATTTGCAGGCAGCCATACGACTGGATGAACCCGTGTCGAAGGTGAATCACATTAAGAGCCAGCAGGAGGAATGTGAAGTGAAGCTGGAAAAGGAGCGTGATGCGTGGGCGGCACAAATGCTGGAACTTATTGCCAAAGAGGATGAGATTGTCAATTGCATACGCGAATATGTGCTCAACCAAAGAAACTATCATGAACGAGCTTTGCAACATGTAAACGCTTCGCTCTCGCGAATTCAGGACACTATTCAGGGCACGGAGAAATCGCGATTCGGTACCTCGCTTAAGGAGCATTTGCAGTCAACACATCGTGAAATTTCATATATTGTGGAGTTGTGCTGCTGTTGCCTGCTGGAGCATGGCCTGGAGGAAGAGGGTCTGCTCCGTGTAGGGTGTGCCAGCACTAAGCTGCGGCGCATGAAGCATGCGCTGGAGGCACAGCACGTGAAGACACCCCTGCCGCTGGAGTATCAGGATCCGCACGTTATCGGCTCCATATTGAAACTCTATCTGCGCGAGCTACCCGAACCACTGCTCACCTACAATCTGTACAAGGACTTCATACGCGTTGCGGAGAAACACAGCGAGGCTGAGCGCAAGACGGAAATTAAAGCAATACTTGGGAAGTTGCCCAAGGAGAACTATGCTAATCTACGCTACCTCACGCGATTTTTGGCCCTAATGCAACAGCGGGCTGTGCACAATAAGATGAGTTCTCAGAATTTGGCCATTGTTATGTCGCCTAACATGCTGTGGCCGCGAGTCGACAAGAGCAGCAATGCGCCCGCTGACTATATTGGGCAAGTGAATAGCTCCTCGGCAGCTAATATTATTGTGGAGTTACTAATTAGTCAGTGGGATTACTTCTTTGACGGAGACGTCGAATTCTATGTAACGCTGCAGCGGCAGAAGCTTTTTGTGGAGGGCAAAGCTAGATCGAATTCATCGAATGAGCACTTGGATAAGAATGAGAGTGGTGAGTATGGAGTATGGGGAAATTGTAAATCTATCACGATTCTTAACACTTTACGGTTTGATCCCAGAAGTAATGGAAAGTCCGCGATACGGCACACTACGACGGCAGAAACCGAACGCACCTGCACCGCCAACAAATAAGTCAGACGTTACCAGCAATGGCGTTGGCTCAAATCATAGACCGCATGCAAAGGAGTTATTCCCACAGCAGGACGAAAAGCCAGATAAGCAAGAGAAACAAGACAAACAAGAGAAACCGGTAAAGCCGCCGCTGCCCAATCTGGCATCATTTCAGCAGTCTGCTGCAACTACACAACCCACGCACACGCAGCTGGAGCCCTTGCCACCTCCGCCAGTTACGCCCGCCAAACCGGTACCGATGACGCGTACGCAGTTCTTTGGACTGGATAATTTGCCATCCCCAACCGCAGATCGCAGGAGCATTGACAGCCTTGGCAGCTTCCGCTTCAAGCCAGATGTGCCGCAGAAACCTCAGCTACCAAAGCGCCCCATGGGTCTGAACGTAGGCAGTAGTGCGACTCTCAAGGGCGATAGCAAAAGTGACGATGAAGCCATAACGCCTACGCAGGCCACTATCGATAATGGCAACGTGCGCTTCACCACGGAGAAGTTCATAGATAAAATACGTCACGAAAATTGTGATTCAAATGGCACGAGGGAGGATGCAACAACGGGTGCAAAAACTAATGCAACAACAGCCACAACAGCGGTATCAACTAGTTTAAGTACTACATCTGGCAGGGAACAGAATCATAACAATGAACAGCAACAGTCAGCGGGAGAGAAGGAGCAACAGCCACAGCAACAGCAGTATCAGCATGCCACGCCTACCACGCCCATATCGCCTAATTCATTTCAAACACCCAAGAGGCCAACGGTGCCAGCGCCACCTCCGCCGACAATACGCAAGCAGGCGGATTAGTTTAGTCTATAGCAAATACTTAGTTAACCGGTGGCGCTACATGTTAACCGTAAGACTTGAACGCACAGTAATTTAGCCTAAAAAATCCAAGCCTTTCGATGAGTTGCATTAAAATTATATATGTATATATATAATATATATATTATATGTATGTATATATATATATAGAGTGGCAACTTAAATCTGTATTCAGCATTTGTATTTGCAATTTAAAAATATGTGTTTACTTTAGCCATTTTTCAAAAGATATGCAATAACAATATATATATATATATACATAGCAGTATATATATATATATATAGTAGTCAGTAGTAGGCATCCATGAATTAATTGAATTTTCGTCGAAATTTACGCAGTTTTCTAATAATTTTTGTTATCCTTATTTAAACGGTTGTGATATGCAGAAGAAGAATGACGCGAAAAGGGTTTCAGTTTCCTTAATTTTGCTTTGATCTGTTCTCCCGATTTCTGAAAGACAGTTTCAAGTGTGATTTAAAATTTGAGAAATTTGTTGCCTTCGTTTTAAAATTTGTTACGCCTTGTACTAACCGAAAAGCAAGATGATTTCTTCAAAATTTGGAAGCGAGGAATCGATCATAAGCAACGCTGTTGAATGTACCTAGTATACATAAAAAGTAATTGATATCTTATCGATTTCAAAATTGATGTACTCTGTATTTTTGCTTTATTAATTTGTAATTCAACTATTATTATATTTTTATCTATAATAAACGCGATGTATGAATATTTGTTGTGTATATAAAATATACATTAAAAAGTCATTTATTATTTCATAAATTAATTTCTTCACATATCTTTTGTTTTATATTTTCATAAAGTTAAGTTAATGAATTATTTGGTACGAACTTTCATAATTGCATACAAATTTTGTGAAGAGAAACGCAAGGCTTCAAGCTTTCTTAAGCTTGCTTCCAGATCCAGGGAAACAGTTCTATCGAATTATTTGACAAGATACATTATATTACGTGTAAAGCAATATTAATCTAGATCTGTATATGATTATATTCTTTTTCAATATTCTTTAATATATATTCTTCTTCTAGTCTTACTAAGGAGAACTAGTTACCAAGCACAATTAGCAAACTTTAAGAAGTATTTTTCCACTAATAATCAAATATTTTCCTTATGGAGCTAGCCTCAATAGATTTTGGGTAAATTGTAATACCTGTGCCATAATAGAATTGAATACCTGAACAGAAATCTTTAAGAAAACCCTAAATAAGAACTTCTAAGGATTTGCACCTAACACTATCTATCTTATCTGCTCACTATAGAACGTCAACTGAACGCTAAAAAGTGAGTATTGAAAATATAACGGACCAAGCGTTTAAAGGAAACATCAAGTTATAAGGGCACACATATTTATATAGTATTTATAGCTGAAAAGTTCAGAAAATGTTGACAAATTTGGAAATATATTCTGCTACAATTTAAATAAAAAAGAGAATGCTCTATATATTTGTGAGGCAAGCAATTGTTGTATTTATAAGGATATCATATAAAATCGTTTGTATATATAAGATTGCATTTATATGGCTGTATATAATATGTATGACATTATAAGTTAGCTTATAGAACTCTCTGCTGCGCTACAGCGCATGGGCGGGGTATAGGTACCTGTGATGTAGAGGAAATACATCAACTGTGGACTGACTGTCCTAGCTGGTTCGATTGAGGTTTCTGTTACTGATGGAGTTGTTTGACGTTCTGAGTGCTCCTTAGCATCCAGCTCACGCACATAGTCCATAAAGTTGTCCATATTGAGAGGCGTCTCCTGCGTTGGTTTCGGTTCGGCTGCAACTTGAAGCTTACGCTGAAATTCGCTGCGGTAATAATCGTTAATCATGGACATCATACTCTTGGAGTACCTGTTGAGCAGCATATTAGGTGAACTTTATTAAACTTGACTCATAGACATAGAGATTTACCAATAGATAATGCCCATTAGCAGTATGCCCTGCATGAAGGGGCCCACCATGATGTCTCAGCGTTAGGTTTTACTCAAGTATATCTCTCCTCTATTGTTGTTGCTCCTCGCGAAAGCTTTCCCACCATTGATTTAGCATAAAGAACAGTTCCCTGACATTCGGCCAGGCCATAGTTACAATCACCACAACGGTATTGGCGAAAACAAACAGTTTCATCATCTCAAATGCTATTGGTTAAAGGGAATGAGATGCTGAAAAGTATTTCTCTTGCATAGGGCTCTCTCTTACAGACCCTCCGGCGTGCGCAGATAGTCCCCGAAGCCGGAGTTCAAATCCTTGTCCTGCTCATCCTTGTGTTCGGGCTTCTCTTGATCCTTGCCGTGCTTATTCCTGCCCTCTCCCTTGTCCTTATGTCCGTGCACCTTGCCGTGTCCGCTGTGCTTATGTTTATGGCCGTAACCCGTTGATGTGTTGGCAAAGGCTGACTTCTTGGATTTCATTGCATTCAAAAGGAGCACAGCTCTTAATGCCCCTGCTGCTCCTCCTATTCCTGCTGCGACGCGCTGCACGTCGTGACGCCGCCAAAGCTGCTTCGCCAATGACATGTTGCCACAATTTGTGTCCCATTGGCCAGACTCGGCGCAGTTTTATGGTTTCGTTTTTATTGATTTGCATTGCTTACTATCGGTCAGGTGCTGGAGGAGGGGCAGGGCCTAGAGAAAACAGGTGAATTTATGGGCTCGTATAAACAGTCAGTAGAGCAATGCGCTTAAAATATCTATGCCTATTATATTTGCCTCTCCGAATTGGATAGAGGGCAGACCAGGTGCTATATGATGCCCGGGTGTGCTAGCAAAGTTCTGAATATCGCCAAATAACTATATGCCTTTATTTTCTTTATAAATTTGGATAAATATGAAAATTGTATATAATTTGTTTGGCACACAGAAACGGACTGCGAAGGGATTCGCTAGAGTGAGGACGTACTATCTACGATAGCAACAAATATATATTTTTTATATAAATAGACTATCAGCTTTATCTGTGCAATGTATATACTATATGCTAATATTTGCGACTAGAACTAAAATTTTTAAACTATGAGTAAATTTGTTTAGCTAATTATCACATATTATTTTATAGGTGAGTGCTGTAGCAGGCAGCTTCCTTGCGCTCGATGCCAGTCTCTGATCGCCGCTGCACCCCAACCTCTATTAGGCGCTCCGCCTCGTTGATTGGCGTGCGCAAACAGCAAATGCAAATGCCGCCCAGTATGACCAGCACACAGAAAGTGGACAGGGAGAGAGCAATGTCGATCTGCTTGAGCATTGTCAGAAACGAAGCGGAGAGCAGCCAGACGCGTGACCACGTGACCACCGAGAAGGTGAAGGGATCACGCTGTGTCTGAGGCAGGGATTCGTCCATGCAGGCGTTCAGCATGGACTGGGCGCAGGACACGCCTACTTTGGGCAGTGCTGCGAAAAGCGTCCACAGCAGAATCTCATAGACTTCAGGCACTGAAAGGAGCAGAGTATTAAATAACTGTTGCTGGGGGGGGCTAAAATCTCAGACACCCACTCTGGACGTATCCGAGGAGCCAGCACAGACAGCCCACAGTGCCGCTGACTATGCAGAAGCCTCCTGCCCACTGCCATTTGCAGGGATTATGCCTGAGACACAGGTAGACGGCGAGCAGGCAGCCAAGAATCTCAGCCAGACCAATGCCCAGTGTGTTGGCCGCTAGATAGTCACGGCCGAAGGTGCGTACGCTGAGCAGCAGGCCCATGTGGCTGATCAGAAAGCAGGCCAGAGCCATGTGGGTGGCCAGCATGTGCAGCTTGGACCGAGGATAGCCACGCCACAACTCCAGCCAACTTGCGGCAGGTGGCTGCGACTGCAGTCTGTCGGCCAGCAGTTGTAGCTCCAGGCAGAGATCTTGTGGCAATCGGGAGCAGCGTTCGTTGATCCGCGCGGCCAGCAAGAGCATTTGTTGCACCTGCTCCACGGCAGCCCTTGGCTCGGCGTGCTGCAGCAGCCAGCGTGGGGAGTCTGGCAACCAAGGCAGCAGCAGCACAATGCCAATGGGCAGCGAGGTTATGCCCACGTATACCTGCCGCCAGCTGCTGGAGAAGGCGGCAATAGCGGGCAGCAGAAGGACACCAACGGACCAGAAGGCATCGTAGAGAAGAAGCACGCCCCGCCTGTATTTGCCCGCCGTAATATCGCAAACTAAAAGAATGGTGAGTTGAGAGATCTTTGAGTATTAGCTACAGTTAAGTACGCACATATAGCCTGGCCGGCTGTCATCATGAAGCAGCAACAGACCGCGGATAGGCAGCGAAAGGAGCAGTGCAGGCTGAAGTCATTGACCAATCCTGTGGCCGTACCGCAGCTGATCAGGCCATAGAGGCCGGTTATGTAGAGCCGACGCGGACTGAGTACACGCATTAGGCGAGTGGCCACCACGCCACCCAGGAACATGCCAAAAAGATGCCAATACTGCGACCAGGCCACAAAGATGTCCGCCAGGCAGACCAGATCGAACTCCATGATCAGCGAGTGAAAACGGTACGCATAAGTGAACTTCTGGCACTGCCGTATCGCATAGTTGGAATCGCCGATGGCGGCCAGCACGTAGCACTGATCCTCGGAGACACTGGTGTTCTCTGCGCCGCCATACGCACTCGTGTCACACCAATACTCCTTGTTGGCATACAATTCGGGAGCTGTAAATATTATAAGCGCCATAAACCAGGCGGCTGGCAGTTTACACAGAAATATTATCAGCACGGAGCGCAGCTGCCAGATGCCAAAGTTGCCCAGAATCCGCGAGATGACATCTCCAGCTGCAGCCTGATTCTGCTCCTGCTGCAGCTGTTGTTCCTGCTCAACGTCCGGACAACTGTAGATGGAGGTGATACGAGCATGAGTCTCCGGCGTGGGCGTCGGGCGACGTATACGCCACTTGGCATCCTTGGGCTTGCAGTTATCATTCATGCTCGCTTATATCGAGTAGCGACGTCTTGCGGGCTTCGAACCTCCAGCATAACTGCGACTACGCTAGAGCTTCGCTTAGCCAGCTAAAGGCCTGGAGAAGCGCGGAGCAGGGCCTGAAATTGGTGCTGGGCGACGATATCGTCGCTAATCAAATTGTCACTAATATTTACTTCAGATATTTTCAATTGTCCGGGCAAATATATTTGGCATGTTCCTAAACGATTAAGTCAATAGGTGCCTCTTATTTGGAAGGCTTTCTATTACATAGTCTGCATACTTATAGCAGGCAGGGTTCTGCGCTGAACCTATATCTCAGCCGTCAATAATATTGTTGAAAGTATACGATCTTAATAGAATTAATGACTGAAATTGAAATTCGAAAATGTCTTTTCAGACCAAATATAATTCCACTTATCGTACAGCAAAGACAACAACCAGCGAGTGTGCACGACGCCACCTGCCGGGAAATAATAAAAACCGTACGCTATATGGAGAAATTTTAATTACGTAATGTAGATATCAATTTTTCAATTCAATTATTCATACGCATTACCTTGCCTTATAAAAATATTTAGATAATATTAATGATATAAAATTTAAAAACTATAAGATAGGTAAAGCTATTGCCAAAAGTACCGGGACGAATATAGAAATATGCTAAGTTCGGCTTTCTTATACTTGTATTAGATAAGAAAAATTATAATTAACGCCTTTAGGTTAGGTTTAGTTGCGATTAACTAAGCTCCGCACTTATATAAACACCGGCTAAGAGTTGCGCGAGTGTTGTTTACTTCGAAGCAATGGAGCCAATTCCAGCCTAAGCTTTGGCCAAGAGTTGCGAAAACGTGTTTTTATAGCATAGCCATTTTCCGAAGCTTTTCACTTTCATCGCAGCAACAACTTAGTTGCAGTTGCAGTTGCAGTTGCAAGCGGAGGCAAACAGTTGCGTTTGTGGCAGCAACTGGTCAACATGGAAGCCCAGTCGGACGTCTACAAAGATGCAGTTGTCTTCATAACGGGTAAATCTGGAGCCCCATCCCAGTTGTGTTCCGTATACCCTATATCCCTCATTGGTTATCCGTGATCCGTTATCTGTTAGGCGCCACTGGATTCGTGGGCAAAGCCCTGCTGGAGAAGCTGCTCTGGAGTTTTCCGCAAATCAAACGCATCTATATGCTCATCCGATCGAAGGCTGGCTTATCACCCGAGCAACGATTCCAGCTATTCCTCCAGAATGCCATCTTCCAGCGATTGCACAGCTCGTATCCGGAGCGTCTGCTAAAGATCGCGTTTTTCGCTGGAAACATCGAGGATGATAATTTTGGTATGTTGTTCAGAGTTTCGAGAGCTTTTTTTATTCATTTCGAGAGTGAAAATATTGAAAACTGCTTTGAAGCATATATTTAATCAATTTTCTCTCATTTCAACAGGTTTGAACGAACGGGACAGAGCCGAGCTTTGCGCGCAGGTTAACATTATCTTTCACAGCGCCGCGACGGTCAGTAACATTTCCATACCAACTGTCCATAA
>JABVZX010000352.1:4447722-4464286 GCA_020883565.1 Drosophila pachea
AATGCAGCAAATGAATACATTGAAATGCATTTCGGGCAAATTGTTTACCTTTTGTCTGTAATTTATAAAAAAATTTGTCGCATTGTATTCGATGTTGCGCAAATTACGCAGTAACTGTTAAACTATTGCAGTTATCAAGAGCAGCTTTACGTGATTTTTATTTTATTAGAATAATGGCAATAATTTGGAAGTATTTTCCAGGTATTTTCTGTGAAAATTCAGCCTAATAGCAACTTTATTACAATAATTTTCTCGCATTGGGAAAAATTAAATTTTAGTGTCAAGCAACAATTTAATTAAGCTCCACGAAGTTTTTGTTGCAACTTTAGGCTGCACACACAGACACTCATGGCTTCGGGCCAAGTCTGGGCTTGTGTGGCCAACGGCATTGTGGCAAGTTCAACTAACTAGCTAACTAAGCAACCCACCTTCCGCTTACCTAAAGTTTTCTGCCACCTGCTCTGGTCTGGGCTCTGGTCTGTGCTCTCTTTGACTGACAGCTCGTAGCACAGCCAGAGACAGAGTAAGAGCGGCTGCCAGAGTTGGAGCGCGGTCTGGAGGATGAGCCGAGACGCGCCTACTTTGACTGACAGCTGCTGACTGCGACTATCATTGCTGCTGCAATGTCCGTTAACAGCGGGGCCTTGCTCCATGCAAATGAAACGGTGGCAGGGCAGAGGCCAGAGGCCAGAGGGCAGTTGGAGTTTTTAGCCAGTGTCGCTTTTTGACATATTGAATTAAAAAAGGCAGATGCCCAGACGACAAACACTTGTAGCTCAAGGCAAATTACTGCCAGTCGATTAATGAGGCACGCCTGATGCACGCTCAATCGCATTAGAAAAATTAGAGGAAGTCAAGCAATTACAGTAAACTGTGGGTAGGAAGCTCAAGTGTATTTCATTTAGGCTAGAATAAACATAAAAAGTAAAAATATATTATAGCAGGATTTCATCAACTTGTTCCGTACTTTTTCTCCCCCTCGAATACCCTAGAAAACCTGGGAAAAATGTTTACCGAAAGCAACTTTGAAAGAACTTTGCAAACTATAATTTATAGTGAAGGTGCGCCTAGGCTTATAGCAGCTGTTGTTGCGGCCACATATATAAGTATGTACGTATGGGCGCCTGTGTAATGGCGGCTGACTGCGCTGAGGCCACGAGCAGTTCGCAATTAACTCGCAGCTCATTTAGCTGTCCAATTTTTCCACGTCAATTTACGGTATTTAGTTGCATGTGCAACGCGCCCCTAAATAAGGTTACGACGCGCACATTTCGCTGGCAATTTTATTAACTTAAATGGGTATCAAATGAAGTGGCAGCGCAGCGGCAGCCGTATCAGCTCCGGCTTTGGTGTGGAGTCTTAAATGAACTTCAAACTGTCAGCCGCTGCCGGGTGAACGAGCGCCAGTTTATAATTAAAACAAAATATTTTAGTTTTGCAGCAGATTCTACAAAATTTAATTGCAACTGCAAGTGGAAAATACTCTGCACACAGAGTCCAAAAAATTCCTAAGCACACACTGAGAATACATAACCTCACCCATACACATATACACTCACACTCACACTCACACACACACACATGCACAGCCAGCTGCTGAGCCCCGCAGGGGCAGGTTGGCTGGTCAGCCGCAGACACCTTTGTGTATGTCTGTTTGTTTTGCTTTGTATTTTTTATGCGTCTTCTGGCCCGCAGGTGCCAAAGTGCTGGCCACCCGCTCGACTCCCTTCTCCTAGCCAGGCGTTGGCCTCTCGCATTGTTGTGAATGTGTCGGTGGTGCAATTTCGCTTTGAAATTTATCACCTGGCAAGTGAGAACATATCGTGCAATCGCTAAGCCAAAAACAAGTGCAGAAATGTAGACGAAGAAAACGAGCACAGGAAAAGGCGTCGACAGCGCTGGCTAGACTAGCAAATACCCTGTAAACTGACTAATACCCTTGCCTTGCCTTGCCTTGCCTTGCCTTTAGCCAGGCTTCTCTGCGTAAAGAGCAAGGGCAATCCATCTTCTACCTCTGCTGGCTGACCTCCCGAATGGATATCAAAATTTTGCATTTTAATGGCTCCATTTAGGTTATCTAAGCGCAGCTGATTGCGGCTGATTTTTATTTATTCCCTGTATATTTGCTCATATTTCATTTGCATTTAAATTCGTTGCCTTTATCCTCTCCGGTCTGCTTATGACATGTTTATGATCGAAGAAGCTAAATATATGATCGAATTTGCATAAAATCCTGTCTATGTGCAAATAGTATCAGCGCACGGTTCTGCTGTCTCAGGTCAGAGCTGCTTTCTGGCTGCGAGTTGAGCTCAGCCATAAAGCACGATGTGAACTAATAGTCCTTGTTGTCCTGGCAACGCGGTAATAAGGGAAACTCAGGTAATATCTACTTTAAAACGACCAAGAACGCATTAAAAGCAAATCTTTTATTTAAACTTCTGAAAATGTTCCACCAAAATCCGATTTTCCGCAGAGTATTTTATGCACTGCCTGATAAAGGCAAACCGGAGTGGAGTAAAAAACGTATTTCGGCTGCAATTTGCATTGCGCAGACAGTTTATGCAGCATACAAAATTTATGAGCAGCTCCGAGCTATCTCTTTGTATGACGGAAAAAAGGTGCTCGGGGCGTAAAAAGTGGCTATAAACAAGTTAAGAACAAATAAGCGCTGCGAACTGCGTACTCCACCAAAGCGAGCCAATTTATTATAATGGCAAAATAAGTGTAGCAATTTATGAGAGTGCGGAGGCGGACCGTGTGTGTTAGTGTGTGTGTGCCTACAACTATAATATAAACAGTCCCACAACAAAAGGTCATAAAAATAAAGCAACGCGTTAATTGCTATTCCCAATTGACCACAAACAGAAAATTTGAAAGCATAAACTGAGGCTAAGCCCATGAACTCTGTGTCCGTCTGAGAGGGGAAGTGTGTATTTGTGCGTGTGTGTGTGGCTGTCACATAAAGTAGCTAATTACTGTTAGTTATGTTGCTGTCCACAAAATGCCGTAATTTATGCATCTGTGTGCGGCAATGTGCCTATGTATGTATGTGTGTGTGTGTGGCTGCTGCGGTTACAATGTCATAAAATGTTGGCTCGCTATCAATGTGAATGCCCGAGTGTGGGCTTACGCATATAAAAGCTGTGAACTAAAGGGCTCGTATGCTGCCGCACAGCCTGCGACAAAAGGACTACCACTAAAGACAGTCTGTGCAGCCCGTAGAACTCTTCATTGGTTCAATTTATTAACCCACTAAGACTGATGTTCAGCCCTAAACTGCAGCTCAAACGAATTCCATTTAGTTGGCATTTCGAATTCAAGACCTGGCGCTCTGCAGCAGCATTCACGCCATCGAAAGCCCCATCGAAAGGGGGCAGCGAGACCAATTAGTGTACGGCCCTGGGCCCGAAAAAGCCTGAATGCAACCAATTTTGCGCTCATTTGTGCGACAAAGAGTACTTCGAAAGGAGACAAATTTTCTTGCTCGGGACTATCGAAGACAGAATACCCTATCATGCCAACCTTTTTCTAGAAATTCTATTACTTGATATTTTTCGTGGATTGCTGAAGTAACCTTTTATTAAATTATTTGCATTTAATGCTTTTAGATTTTCGCTGCTATATTAGAGTATTCCCAGCTTGTAATAGCGGACGGAAAAAGGCTCAGCTGCAGTGAGTGGAAATCTATTTAATTAGGCTAATCTATTTGCATTGGCAGCAGCTGAACACTGGCCCCAGAAAGCAGCAGTCCAATAATTGTCATGGACAAGCGATAGTACATGCAGTACATCTACACACACCCACGACAGCACTCACATACACACACACACACACGCACACACCCACTCAGCCACGCACATGAGCAGCGCTTCAAAGTATGCAATGCTCTGCAGGACAATAAAAACTTGCCCCAATGCGTGCCAGCCAGCGAGACTCGATACACATTAAGCTGAACAGAAATGTACACAGCGACTTTGTCAACTCGAAATTTTCGGGGCAGGAAAATGCGAATTAGATGGGCAGAGCAAGAGGGGCGTGGCAGTGGGGAACCGGAGCGGTATCAGAGAATGTGATGTGTTTCGAGCTTTTATTGAATTTGCTCAAAGTGCTTGTTTGTCTGGCGTCTAAGTGGCTTAGCAATTGACTTCTAAAGCGTGCGAATGCCTGCTTGAGTGTGTGTGTGTGTGTGGAAAGTTGTTGTGCTTAAAAGGGGTCCATTGAAAGCTAATTGGTATGCACTTAACGAATAGAATCGAACTAGCATTGAAATATTTATAGAATGTGCTCGAAAGGAAAAGGCAATCATTTTAAAATTATCTACGTGGCCGCCTGCAATGGCTTTTAATTAGATTCGTAAATTAAGAAGGTCAAACTGAGAGCATAAGGCAGCTCTCAGCTCTCTGCAGGCCGAAATTAATCATGTGTTGAGCAAGCATAAACGCAATCGTTAAATAATTGTACGTTACGGTCTGCTTCCTCCCATTTTATGCTTCAGTTTTTGCTTTACCTTTTTTTTTGGTGTATTTGGTTCATTACATAAAATTGCTAATTGCTAATTGTTAATTAATTAGTTCTTGTTGCTGTTAATAGAGCTGCGAATAAAATTAATGAGGTGTGCTGAATGTGTGCAAGTAATTGATTTTAATGGCAATGCGCTCCAAATGGAACACACGTGGCGTATACACAATATCACGCGACTTGAACGCATAGCTAATTCAATTGCCCATTGCCAATTGCTCATCGTCAATTGGCAATTGGCAATTGGCAATTGCCAATCGTGGATGCAAATGCAAATGCAGCCGCAATAATGGCATCGAGCTATTTCGATGGAATTTGCTTGCACATTGCGTATACGCCGCATGACAGCGCTCAGGTGGTTTAATGTGTTGCTGCATTTGTATTTCGATTTTAAATTTTATTTGATTAGCTTCGAGTCGCGCACACCGTTTGGGGCAAACTGTCTCGCCAGTTGTCCAGTTGGTCACGTTGGCGGCTAACCACATGATATTTCAACCAGAAATTCGGTGTGGGTTGGCTCACTTTAGTTGTGGGCAATTTGCTTTACGGCTAGTGGCTGCTCCACTATAACATTTTGTCATATTCGACACCCTGTAGACACCCTGTTCTTCCCCTGCCGTATAATAAATATAATTAATGTTTGCAGAGCAATAAAGTTTTTTGTTGATAAATTCTTCTAGCAATCAACACATTTCGGCTTCGAGCGGAGCTCTGGCATAAGCCACATATTTAGCTTCCGTTTTCCCTCCGCCCGAAATGTGTGTGTGTGTATGTGTGTGTGTATGTGTGTGTGTGTGTAATTAATCATGTTGCGGGCTGTTTGGTTATTTGCAGCTGAACGCGGCAAGAGCTGGGAGGTTTCAATACGTCAAATAATCAATATTTATATATGGCTCGAATGTTTTGCTAAGCTGCGGGCTAAACGAATCAATTAGCTAATCTATTTAAATGTTCAATTAATTGCATTATCGGAATAAGCGTTGAACATAATTTGTTAGACTTCAAATGAAATTCGTGTTGACACCTTTAGCAAATTGCTGACATGGCCACGAGCGATTCTACATTCACTTCCTCAATCACAAGGCAATGGAGGCCAGCTAACCGCAATACCCTTGTTTCAGATCTCAGCTCGCATCTTCCATGTGAATGTCTACTGTGTGCATGTCCAAGACAATGACGAGTGCTCATATTTCGTGTCGGCGCGAATGAAGCCACGGCCCATTTGGCAAAGCTGGCAGGAAACGAAGTTAAAGGCGCGACAGGAAAAAGGGAAAATGCACCGACGAACGTCAAGTGTCAGGCCGCAAATGTCAGCAAGTGACAAGTCGAGCAGCAAGCGGGCAACCAGCCAAAACCTGTCACATGTCGCCACGTGATTTATGCGCAGCAGCCGGGCAAGACTAACGGGAATCACCAGGAATAGTCGAAGCCAACAGAAGCCGAAGGACTGCCATTGATGGCTGAGCGACATAGCTCCCGAACTCCAATCAACCAGAGTGCCCAACGAGTCAATACTCATTAAATTATAATATATATCAGCTGGATTTACAGGGTATCACCATTAGAGCTTTAAATTTAAGTACGAGCTACTTTTGATGTTTGTCGATCTTTGTTGTTCGTGTGTGGAGGGAAACGTTAATGATATTACGTATACGGTGCGTCGACAGCAGAAAACTACGGCACACGCACAGACAGTGCAATTTGATGCGCATTTAATTAGAATCAGTGCACAAACTGAATAAACACCCGTGTATGAATGCGTCTGCCTCTCCGACTGTCAGTTATCAGCTGCTAGCAGCTGGTTGCTGCCGCTGCCGCTGTCGCTGCTGCTTTTCCTGCTGAAAACACAACTAATTTGTGCGAATGTGTAATGCGATTTGCGCATTAATTATAATTGAATATTCATATCGCTAATTGGCAGAGCAGCAGACTTTGTATATATGGCTGGCATTTATGTCGTTAGGGGAAAATCAATAAAACGATGGCCAAATCCAAGGCAAATGTGAACCATAAGCTAATCGACAACTTGGCCATGGCTCAATGTCAGTATCATAGCCAAAGCACTTGAAATCTCTAGTATGTATATCGAGTACACTCGCTTGGGCACACGATTTTCCGGCTGTACTCGAAAATCGACAGAGTCAGCACTTAAGTTCAACGACTCAGGGCCCAAACGGTCAAGGACGCTGATAAACTGCATTTAAGCCAAATGAAATATTGATCTGTTGAAAAGTTGTCCAATTAAGTTTTCGCTAGCAGACCGCCTTCATTTGGTTGAATTTATCAAAAGTCAGCAGTCATTAACCGCTACTCGGAAATGCACTTTGAATATTCATTAGCCATTCCTGTTTGGCCAAATCACTGAAGCAACCATTTTCTTTGAACTTGCGGTCGGGCCAGAGCTTTTCAGGCATGCCCCACATTCCCAGTCTCAAGTTTTGACGCACTTTCACATAAACATTTTAACTTTTTTCCAAGACAAATCACTTTAAGAGCTAGTTACTGCGAGGGTCATGGGTTGTGTTTCAAGTTTGTGCAGCACTTGAAAGATGTGTCAAAAGTTTCAGACTGCTCGTATTTAAGCTACATGAGGCGAGCTGCCCGGAAAGTCCTCAATAAAGCAGCTCAGTGGCATTTCCTTTTAAACTGCTCGAGGAAATTTAAGCCGTTGCCTATGATACAAGGATTGGGATAGATGTTTGCTACTTATTTTGGAAGCAAATCTGATAGCTGCTTAAGCTGGAGCTGTTTATATGAATGCAAGGCCTGTAAAAACAGCACTAGCAGTAAGTATATATACCAGCCACAATGCGGCTGGTCAGTCAAGGATGTCTGTTCATGTCTATGTTTGCTATCAGGAAGCCTGTCAATCATTCATCGCCATTCGCAATCATTCAGGCAGTCAATCAGTCGGAAATGAGCCGTCACTGCCAGCAGCAACTGACTTTATGGCATGAGTGCATCCAAGTATCATCCGGGATGCGCATCCTAAGCTGGTAACGAGAAAACTTCAGTTGAACTCTGGGCTGGCCGCTCTCGGGAGAAACAATTTATATGTTAAGCAACAAAATTGCATTTAAAATTACCATAAAATGAAATGCAGCGGCGAAAGACTCCAAATTTCAACGTTGACCGCATCGAAAGGACCCAGCTTTTCCGTACGGACATAATGCCCGGTATTGCAGCACGGCGAATCTGCCGTTTGTCCCTGCCCCTCATGCGGTACGCCTCGCTCCACTCCGTTTATATCTGTCGCTTGGCACCGAGTCAGCAGCCAAGCGCATTTGTATTCATTAAGGAATTTCCGCAAGTTTTTCAAGTTTTTTCCTGTTTGCCTGTCGCGCCGCTTCCTTCTGCCTGTCTTTGGCTCCTTCTGCCTTCTGCCTTCTGCGTACTGCCGCCTGCCTATTGCGCGCTCGCTGCGTCTCTTTAAGCATTTCCCTTCTTGCACTCTTGCTTAACATTTGTTGCTTTGCGCCTGGCTTGATTCCGTTTGGCCTGTCCCACCTTCGAGCACAACCCGCAGCTGGCATGCTTGATTAAAATGTCAAATGCCGTGCATATTTTAAATGCCGTCGCGCCCCAACGAGCATAAAGCACAGCACAGAAACCAAGACACTGCCCAAAAGGAATAAAAAATTGGTACAAAATGGCCAACAGCACAAGCGCAGCAATTAAGACATGGCGAAAAAAAGGAAAGAAGGCCAACAAGGACGAATCGGGACAACTATCAAATACCCTAGATAATTTAATTAATTTAATTTTTTGCTTTAACGTCTCCTAATCAACTCTTTGCATAAATTAGAGACACTTTTGGCGGCTCTAGTAATGCGATATAAGAATATGTTCAGCTCTTGATAAGATTTATGTGATATTCATGCATTTGCACTTGAAATAATATTTCGGTTTATTTTTAAAATTCGTTTTACGCCGTAATTTTTTTTCTTGTTAATTTATTCAGGCTGCCGGGAAGGCTTTAATTAATTACAAGGCTCAGAGCCCCGACACCGTTCAAATTACACGCGCCTCGAACCCAACAGCCTTCATCAGCGGCCGAAAACACAACTGCGCTGACAGCACACACCCCTATTCACACACACACACACTTACAAAGCCACCCCACGCACACATGCTCGTCAACGGCTGTATCAGCAGCCATTATGCTAATAGTCCCAGTCCCTCACGTTCTCTCATTTGTCGCATCAGTCAAATATTTGCTTCAACTTTGTTTTTATTACCAGCGAAAATGTTTAACCATTTATTTAATTTCTTTATTATTTATTTATTTTTTTTTTGCTATTTTTGCTTGCTCGTTTCTAAATTTGGTCGCAAACTTTTAATTACAGCATCGAATTTTCCCATTTTTTTTTTCGTCCCCGTTGTTTGACGAACTTTAAACATCCGCAATTGCAGGCAATTAGTCCGGATACTTTCTGTGGAAAAAAGCTCAAGAGTTCGTCGAGCTCACAAAATTTCAATGGCAGGAACGTAACTTTAGCCAGCAAATACCGAAAATTCAGTTCGTCGCTATAGAAATTCGTTTTGCTATTCGATTTCAGCTTTCCGCCTGCTGCCAACGTTGCAGACAAAACTCCACACAAAAGCCAAAAAATTTCGCCAAGGGGAATAAGTTAAACAATGAGCCAGAAAACTACAGAGAAGAAAATCGACTGCTGCAGCTTCGTTTCCCCTCGCTCCCCCGTCGACTGCATTATTGCAGCCAGTGATTTATTAATGATCCAAGGAGAGAGCTGAGAGCTGAGAGCTGAGGGCTGAAAGCTGAGAGCAGAGAGCCCTGAAGACCTGCAACAGCTCCGCTTACAGCTGCACTTTAAGTTAGATTTATATAGAAGAGTGCAGAGCGTTGTAGCCTTCATAATTTAAAAGCTAAAAGGCAGAATACTTGAATATGAAAATATAATTGTATATGGTATCTGTTATGCTTGAAAATCTTCAGATGATCTTAACTGCAACGGCTTAAGTTTTCGCCAGTATTTCCATCGTTGAATGGCTTACCTAAAAAGATAGAGGAAAACATGGAAAATTAGTAAATGAAATAATAAAACTTGTGTAGAATATTTTTCAGTCGTAAAAGCAAACAACTGCAAAACAAACTAAAATTAAAGCGAAAACTTTGCCAGAGTCTTTGGCGCAACGAGACGAGTAAAACTGGCAACCAATGGGGAAAGTTTTTCTTATCGAGTGTTAGAAGCGTGGCCCAGGCGAGAAAACAAATTGTTGTCATTATTATTGTTACTCGAAGCTGGGCTACGAATGGAGTTGTAGATAAGCCCCGGAACTGCGGCAAACCAGGTCGACAACACAAAAAAAAAATATATATATATATATATAGAAAAATTAAAGTGAAAGTCGAAGCAGCTCAAGTGGAAAATAAAAGTGCTGCCTTTGACTTGTGGACATTCGCTTGATATATGAATCTCTTGTGGATCGCTCAAGTTTAATTACCAACCAAAGTAATTACCAGACACAATGCGAATTAGGCAGCGACGGCAACAACAATGTGCCGACCATCTTGCTCTAGATTAGCTTGCGCCGCACTCATAACTCATACGTCACGTTGACAGGCAGCGCAAAGTTTGTGCTTTCGGCCAATTTAATGCAAGAATGCGTCACGAGACTTAGACAGAAAAAAAGGAAGAAAAGTTGATAGAAAACTTGATAGAAAAGTGGTACGGTAAAGGCTTTCAAGCCGAATATACACTGGTTATCAAAGAGTTAGCATATGAACATAGCGATACGAAATATATCATTATTTGGTGGCTGGTCTAAGATATAATAATAACCACCTCCAACTGGCGTTACTGGTTACTTATTAGCTTTGAGAGAAGCCTTTGCTCAGCGATTTCAGTGTGAAATCCATCATAAGCTATCGATAAGAGGAAGACGTCACTCAACTTCTCTTTTTCAATTTAGCAACATTGCACTTCTACCCAGATATACCCACCCAATCCCACTCTGGCTGGGTATTCGGAAAGTTAAAACGTGCAAGATCATAAATCACTTGAAATATATGCGAACGCTGGCGCTGTTAAGTATGTGTGCGTGTACGTGTGTGTGTGTGTGTGTGTGTGAGTTGAACGTGTGCCGGAAACACGTCAGCATGTTATGCACCGGAAGCTGATATACGTCAAGAGCTATGCAGCAGCTGCCAGGGCAACCGACTCACTGACTCTGTGTGCCTGTGTGTACCAGTGTGAGTGTGCGCGTGTGTGTGTGTGTGTGCCGCATATAATGAGGCACTGATTGGTGCATGAGAAATTGCCATATAGAGTGAGGCTCTGGCTGAGCTGCGCGTTGCACGCTTTCCATGCTGATTATTTTGGCCAGTGCTAAGTAAATCAAACAAGTTGACACTTGGCCGGCCCACTTGGACCACATTTTGTGCCGCATGCAACATGCAACGTAGCGGCAGGGCAGCATGCAACTCATAACTTTGCCACTTTATGTGGCACTGGCGTCAAGAACTTAACCTGCATCCTGTTGCAGACGCTACCTACCGGCATTATGCCACTTTACCCACAAGCCCAGCCAGGGCTGCTTAACCCATTACAATGTGCGACTACTTCCACACACCCCCACCACCTCACCTCACACCACCTCTTTACCCCATATATAGAACTTGCTGCATTTTTCAAGTGGCAAGCGCTTTGCTTTCTGCTTGTCTGCCGCTGTTCTTACACTCTGCATAACTTTCTTGCATACTTTTGCCAACTTCCTTTTCCCCGATGTCTCTCTGCCACATTATGCATTATAAATGCATAAACATTGTGCCTGGCGTTTACTTAATGCTGCCATAACTTGAGCAACGCCGGGGTGGTAAAAAAAACTAAAATATAATATAATAAAATATACTCGGATGAAAATAAAAGTCTTCAATAAGTCTTCAGTTACTTTTAAACGCAATCTTTTGCGGAAGATCGTGCGTATACTTAATGCAGCGCAGAAAACTCGCGGTATTCCTAGCCAAATTATTAGATATAAATCAAGAAATGATAAATCCATCTTATCGCAACTTTCTTACACTCTATTTTGCTACAGATGCCAAGAAATATTGTCTATTGGATGAGATAGCTATAGATTATCTTGTATACAATCACAATTCAAGCACTGCAGTCAGATTTTAGAATCATACAGACAACAGGGAGCAAATCAATTTGCATCAACATAAGTGTGGCATACGCTTAATAGGGATGTCAGTGAATATCGCTCATACGCCATGGGTATTGGAAAATATAAAGACCTTGCGAAATATGCAATTTCATGCATCAATTGCGAAAAAAAAAATGCCGAAGAAGATTTCCTGCTAGCCATCGCCTGACGAAGACCCAGCCTAGCCCTCACTTTCTACTTTGGCCCAATTGTTCAGTTTGCGTGCCGACTGAGTGGGGCGGGGCAGGTATATTATCTCTGTGTAGGTCTCCAATTGGATTTGCAAGCAATTAAAATCGGATTAAAGCTGCTGCGCTTGGCCAAGCTTTCAATTTTTCCATTGCATTTTGCCCAATCAGTTCTCCACCCAGCCCGTAAGCTGATTGTACTCCGTGGTCGGCGGATGGGGATTTATTTACGAGTATGCTCCCACTCACTTGTCCCTCACTTGTTACACTCGTTTTACGCGCATTTACTGGGTAATTGTAGCAGCTTTGCAGAGCTTAAAGCGCAGCTTGCTTGTTAAAGACGATGGCGAGAAGACGTCTCTCCGTTGACGCCAGTTGCCGTGGCAATATACTTTCTTAATCCCTTTAAGCAGGTCCCTTTGATTAGAACTTATGTGAGTTATATACATTTTAATTTAATTAAAAACATCGCTACAATTACGTAGGATTACGTTGACGAAAGTGAACAAGGCGAAATAAAATTAAAGCTTTGGCATTCAGAAATTCAGCCCATTCCAAAGCAAATTATTTGCACAGTTCACAATTTTCACAGCTGTACAGAGAAGCCCTGGTCTTACAGCCGTAAATAAGACTTAGATCAGCCGAAATGCTACCAAGCTAATCTCATTTTCATCAGAAGATGCATATTAATCCTGCGCATTCATCTAACAAGTGCAACTATCCGAAGGGTTGACATTGTACGACAAGTTGTCTTTCCCACTAGAACCTCACAACGATTACAGTTAGTTGACATTAGAGCAGGGAATAACTCTCTGTCTGCGTATGTGTGGGTGGTGGCTGAAATAATTCTCTAACATGTGTGAGCCTCAGAATCGTGTAATCGCTGTCAGCCTGAGCTACAAGCACGCATCGCAAATGAGTCTAACAATGTGTCGAGTGCGCAGGCGACACTGCATATGTGCGTTGGCTTATGTCTACATGTGTAGGTGTTTGTCAAAAGTGTAATTAATTACTAAATACGTATATGAAATGCACACACGCACATGCACCAACGCCTCTGTGAACTGGATAAACTGTGCGTTAACTAACATTCGCACTTCAGCAAGCAAATCCTTGGAGCAGCTCGAGTAGCTGCCAGACGCTGTCTCAAGTGTGGTGCACGTTGGCGACTTACAATGATTATGTTGCAGCTGCCACGCCCTGTATTGGCGCGTGCAAAAGAATGCGTTGAGTAACACAAGTTCAAGACGTGTGACAAAAAGTCGGACTTATAAAGGACATCTGCTCAGTTATGATAATGCCAGTCTATTTCTTTTTTCTCTCTGTTGCCACCTGCTTGTTTCACTCCGTCCGTCTTGCTAGCTCGTTCGCCCTTTTCTCTTCAGGCTGCGCTCTCCCGCAGCTACCAAACCTCATTGAGAAGATAAATGTGAAAAGGCTCTCGAAATATGCTGGTAATTATTTTGTTGAATGTCTTTCAGGTTTTGTCGAGTACGAAAATTTATTAGATAGCTTCTGGGCTACCCGGACAGTTATTAATGTGCAGGTTAGTTGGGCGATGCCAAAAGACGTCTCATATAAATGATTTCGATGTCTCAGTACATTAGAGCTTGCTCCATTTTCATAATGTGAGCTCTTATGACAATAACATTTTATGATGTTTATTAAAATAAAAGATTAAATTAATATAAATGTTGGGCATTTAATTTAATAAGATGTCCCAACTATAAATGAAGAGATTTTCCGGTACACAGTTAAATAAATTGAATACACTTATATTAATAACAATAACTTGAAGGAAAATCTTTAAGAATATCCAATTTAAAGCGCTTAAGTCAGAGTAAAATCTCGCTCAACTTGTCCCAAAACGTTATATATGTATGTTATATATTTTCTTATTTTACTTTATTCATAACGGCCTCGTTTGCTTGTTTGCCAACTGCCAGTTTCAAGAAGTTTCCCTGATTATTCTCAGATGAAAACTTCTTTAATTTGCATGACACATATGTCCTCTTTTATCGGTTATTGCTTTTATATTATTATTTATGAATTTATTATACTTTCGCTTTGCATAGCTCAAATCATTGTCATTTCTTTCAGACCGCTCACAAAGAAAGCAACAATATTGGTGAAAAACTTGGCTAAATGTCAAGAACCGTCCGAGAAAAGTTTTTTCACTTCGGATAAACTTTAAACACGAAAAATTCACCAAACGCGTTTTTCCTTTCACATTCCCTGTGTACCTCCCTGTCCAGCACACCCTCCTCTCTTCAGACCACACTCCCTCCTCCTCCTTTTTCGCATCTTTGTTAGAAGCCAGCTTGTTAGCCACTTTTTTCTACTTCAGCCCACAAAACGCGCGCGACCAGAAAAAACGCTTCCAATTTCTGCTCAAAGCATTTGCACATGATTTAACGCGTATTTTCGAGGGACCTGTGTGCTTTTTGGCTGCTGCTTTTCGGCCTTTGATACCCTGTATATGACAATGGGTAGATATGATTTTTCAATATGCAAGCTAATGTATTAAGTGAAATGTGGCTTTTACTTTCACAAAAGCTCTAAGTTGAGGTGGGCTATTAGGAAACAGCCACTTAAAGTATGGCTTAGAAATTATTTGCTTATTAACTACATAAAACTACATAAAACTTTTCCTTGTTTTGCTTTTTAAAAAAGTCTTTTGTTCTGTATTTGTTTTTTCTTTTTTCTTTTCTTTTGTAATTTTTTTTCTGCCATGCGACTGTCATACGCACTAGTGTAAGTATGTACGGATGTTTGTATATACAATTAATTGTTCGCTTTCAGATAATTGAGTCAAAATGGTAAAGTTTTTATTTCGTTATCAAGGCAAGGTAAATTGAATGTTTTATTCGTTATTGAATAATATTTGTATTCAATTTATTTACTTGCAACGAATCCTTTGTTAAGTGCTCTTCAAAAGAGCGCATCAAAATAAACATTTTGTTAATTAAAAACTGTTATATCAATATTAGCATATGAATCCGATGGATTTTCCATGGAAAGCGCAAAACCCGCAGCACCAACAGGTTGGAAAGCTCTTCAATTAATTTGATTGAAAAAATTATGCAATTACTATAAAAGTTGGTTCGCGACTTGCTTTACAGTTATAACAAAGGGCGGTGTTTCCTGTTGTTTCCCAACGGCTAAATGGTAACGGACAAGCTGACGATTATTATAATTACGAAACATTATGTCAATCAGAATAATGCTTTTAGGGGAAACCTTTCATGTCCTTAATGGGCCGATAACGAATGTCCACAACAACAAAGCCACAGCGCTCCAATGAAATTTCATTCTAGCTGAATTTGTCTAAGATCATTAAGATACGATAAATTGTCCTTGATTTATTATTACTTCAACTTAATGGTAATTCGGTGGGGCTTTCTTCTTACTTGATGAAAACACACTTGATTTTCAATATAATTTCATGTAATTATGCGTACATTATGGCTGAGGCTATATCTATATCTATATTAAAGGTATTCCTGTAGAAAACAAGTTCTTGTTTAAGCTTAAATAGTATCAGTCAGTGGTGCTATCAGTGCCTGCTAGCTTAATCGATTTGACTTTTATATGTATCCGTGTCTATCTATTGCAGCTTCTATATGTAGAGCTCGTATGTTTCTCTCTATTGTTTTACACTTAACACCAGTTAGTCCTATCCTGCCTCAACTATGGGCTGCCAACATATACTATGGCAGGACTGGTCTGAAAGTTCTTACACTAAAGTTTCACAACAAAATATAGTTGCGTTTCTGTTACAGTTATTGACAGGGGAAAATACATTTTCTATTTGGACTTTAGTTAATATTCCGGCAACACCTTGCAGATGTGTCCCGACCGATACTTGCAAATGGTAGCAAAAACTCGGGGAAATAGCTAACTTTTGCACGCTCGTAAAACGCTGTGAAACGTGCTGGAATTTCTTCACTTTGTTATCGACACTGCGAACGGGGGAAGCTGTCAAAATCTATGACATTTGACACAGAACACAGTGTGCAGTGCACTGTGGGATAGGTTTAACAGTCCGGTTGCGCCGTGAATAGAAACTTAAAAAGGTTTTAACGTTGAATTGCGCTTGTGCCCTTTGAATGCGTCACTGGCTCATTAGTAAATGAACTGTAAATGGATTTCAAAGGCTGTCAAAATGAACCATTGCTACATACAGGCACACGCAAAGCTCCGCCTCTGAGCTGACCCATTCAATTATGCCTTTGGGCAAAGGCTTTCAATGAATTTTGAGTTGGGAATTTCAAAATTAATCTCTGGAAATCGGCACGAGCTGGAAGAATTTCAAGTGATTGGATGCGTCAAATTTATTCTCAAACTGCTCTGCGGTTACCAGGACATAATCCCACGCAGAGATCATTTGTACCTAATATATATATATGTTCATGGGAATATCGCTCATGCATTGAAACTATACTTATGGCTTTATCATACACATTACTTAAAGTGTTAGAAGGTTATTCGGACTGGGCCCGCCCCAGGACTAAGAACTTGACAAATTCACGTCATTGAAACTAGGAAATCGCACACATAAACTATTATTAATAATGATAATCACTGTAATCACATTAGCAGCAAACCAAATGCCGCAGACCAATTACGCACAGTGTGGCGCGTGGCCGAGGGACGCCCTAAGTGTATATGCTGTACCGTTTGCTGCT
>JABVZX010000352.1:4501133-4513172 GCA_020883565.1 Drosophila pachea
TTTTTTTGGCACGCGCACACGGCCGGGCAATTAAAATTGCCTTCGCACTCGCTTTCATTTGTGCAGAAATTAGCCGCTGAAAGTGGATGTTAGCGGGGATGGTGGCAAATGGGCAGAGAGTGCGTGTGCAGCGCGTGCCAAAAAATCTTTGTAACTGCATGTGTGCTTAGTTCGCACCTTAATGTAGCACTGTATTTTCTGCACTGTATCCATAAATTAGGTAAATATGCTTTACTATTAACCCCTGACCGCTTATACTATGCACCTGTCAATTTCGTCAAATGTGTTACTGCTAGTCAAATATTTTTTACAACAATATATTAATAATTATTCAGTCAGTCACTAAATTGCCCTCTTCACCTATGCAGTGGATAAAATAGTTGAGCTCTATCAGCATGCTGTCAAAAATAATCCCGGCAATGAAGAGCTACTGGCACATTTATTTGCGTCCCATGTGCGTGTTGAAGACTTCAAGGCACAGCAGGCAGTTGCGCTGCAGCTGTACAAGGTGCAGCCTAAAAATTCGTACTACTTTTGGTCCGTAATCAGTGTGGTATTCCAAGGAATTCGCGGTCCCGAATCCTTTATGCCGGAAAAACGTAAGCTCTACCTGGCCCTGGCGCAACGAATGGTTGATAAACACATAAAGGAGGGTAAGCTGGAGACGGAACAGGAGGCATTCCTTTATTTGCACATATTGAAGCTGCAGGACAAATATCAGGAGGCCTGGGAATTTCTGACCGGTGAACTGTGCGCGAAATTATATCCTGGTGCTCCTGTTAGCATGAAATTTGAGCTTCTGAAGAAACTCGGAAAATGGCTCGAATTGAATAAGCTGTTGCAACAGCTGCTCCAAGACGAGTGAGTGCCACCTCGAGACTTCATTTGTGTGTTTTTTTAATTGCACAATTTTCTGTATATACAGCCGAGATCGTTGGGACTATTACAAAGAGTATTTGCAAAGCTGCTTCGAGCTTCTGAAACAGCAATCCGCGGATCAAGAACAATCTACATATGCACTAAATGATAGTCATAATTTCCTATTAAACATCATCAATACATCGTCGCGAAAAACACGTGGGCCGTATTTGGCACGTCTAGAACTACATCAACGTATGCTTGCAAAGCAGTTACCGGCACAGGAAACAGTCGGCGATTTTGACGAGCTGGTCATTGAATATTTCCGACTTTTTGGCGATAAGTTCTGCTGTACTCACGACATCGCCTTATTTTTATCATCTATTAGCCAGGAGCAACGACAATCGCTAGCCAGTAAATTGCTTGTGGAAAGTGGAATTAGCTCAAGCTGTTTGCCGCAAAACGTGAGTAATATTATCATTGAGTGTTTCTATTTTATTAATTTAATTTAATTTCTGACTGCAGAAGGAGCACATGCAAAAGCACATTTGTGCATTGCAAATTTCTCGAATGTGCGGTGCTCATATTGAGTTGCCGACAGATCATTTGCTGGCATTTTATACAGCACTGAAGCTTCATTATGAGCACGGACGCAGTTCATTTGGAAAAGATTTGCTATCTACGGAAATGGGACCCTCAGATCCGTATGCCCTACTGGCGGCGAATGTTATGTATGATGTATCCAAGCGTGAGAACAAATCTGATCATTTATTTGAAGCACTGTGCCTGTTGCAGTATGTGCTACGGAACAGCACCAGCAATTTTCATGTTAAACTGCTCAGCTTAAAGATTTATCATATGTTTGGCTGCATGTTAGGCGCACAGGAGATGTACGACTATCTGGATATCAAACTAATTCAGTTGGACTCGATGGGCTATGTGCACTGTAACCTTTTGCCACTTTCTGGGCGCTTTTCCGGTGTGCGCAATTGCTACCATACCACGTTAAAGTTTTTCACAAGTAGCTACAAGGAGCGACTGGAGTATATTACAATGACCTATCGCTTTTGCACGTTCTCCAAAATAGAGGAGTTTATGAATTTTAAGGACCGTTTGACAAACAGTCTAATGTACGTTGCCTGTTCAGTGGAAGCACAGCTTTGTGATCTGGTCTGTTGCTATGGCAATATTCAGCAAAATTTGTCTACCTATGTAGCGATGAGCATAGAGCCTGCCGAAGATCGAATCGCCTGGAACGAGCTGAGTGACAATCGAGATTTACAGGCGATAATTCGCTGGGATCCGTTGCATCTCGATAATGCAGAAGCTGAACGAAAGGAGTCATATGAACAAGAGGTAGAGGTATTGCAGATCCGCTCAGTAATGCTTCGTTTGTTTGCATCATTCATTGATCTGTACCATGCGCCAGTAAGCGCTAAACAGCCAATATTAAATGATAAGGCAACCGCTCCCGATCCGAGCGTGGACATTGCGACAGTTGAGTTATTACGTTCATCATGGACTGGCCTGTATCAGCGTCTTCGATTGATGAATTATAAACCACTGTCGCAACGTTTTCTAGTCAATTTACTGCCAACACGTCTCCATCTGCTACTTGAATTGCCGTATGAGCGGTTCTTTGATGATTTGGCTCAGTTGGTACTGGATATGTATAGAGGCGCACCGCAGCTGGCACTGCAATGCAAATGTGTAAGTGAGAATGTTGTTGCTATCGTGGAGCTATGTGTGCAGACAGTAACGGAAAGTAACGAATCGAATCGGAAGGATGGGCTTTGGAAGCGTCGGGAGCATCAGCAGACAGTAGCGGCCTGTTTGGAGGTAGATTTGGAAATGTCTAATGCTCTATACAATTTCAATATATATAAATATATATATATATATATACTTATATACATATAGATACTCTCACTTTATGCCTTCCTGTTAACGGTAGTAAATGATAAGCTACAAAGGAGTAGTGCAAAGTCAAAAACGAAAAAGAAATCACAGGAATCGATTAGCGAAAAGGAGCGTTGCCAAATGGTCCAGGAACTGATGCGTCAATTGAAACATAAACTGGAGGCCTGTGATGCAGTCATTCGTAAGTAAACTTACATATTATACCAACAGGGAAATGTTTCAGTCTTTATTTTTCACCTGCAGGTGTATGGAAACCGCCCACTCTGGCACGTAACCTAGGCTCATTTATGGCCGACATGTCCTTGAAACCGGAAGTTGAGGCCACATTAATTGGTGATGTGTTCGCCACGTTCAAGGAATCTCACGAACTGATGGTCACAGAGTTACGCAACTTGTTAAAAGACAAAATACGCATGCTTGGCAAATAAGTTTTACAACTTATTGACTTTGCTGTGCAAAGTTTCCGCGTATCTTCCCAATTGCTATTAATAATTTCAATTATCTGATGAAACCGAACCCAAATTGTTATTTAATATTTTAAAAATTCCTCATATACATATTTAGAAATATATATGTGTATGGTTGATCCTCACGCAAAGCTGAACTCCCAATCAACTTTAAAATCACCAATTAAATTTAATTATTGTGCACGTACATATTTGAATTAAAATTTTTCGTAATTTTAATACAGCAGGTAGAAGTTGTAACCTTATTACGTGCACGAAAAAGAGGGAAAGATCAAATTAAATCCGTTGAAATCATATAAATTGAATTAAACTATATGATGATGGTATAGGAGAACCATAAGTCCTATTTGTCATAAAGGAATTTACAAGAACATTGTAGGACTGTATGTACAACTTAAAAAGTAAAAGGCAGAAATACTATTTGGCTACAAAAATGTGTAACAAGAGTATTCACATATTCATTCGATATCATTAGGATATCTCTACATACCGAATGGCCAGCATTGTTTTTATTAATTTAGGCACAGGTAATATGTTTTAACAGTTCTCGGGAGCCGCATTGCCGCAAACACTAATCACTTTCAAAGTTTGTAAATATGCCGCAGTGCGAGGGTCGTTGATATGCTGTTGCGTTTGAAGATGAGCCACTAGGTTGTGATGTCGAGCAAATCTTTTGTTGCAGAGCCTACATATGTGTGGTTTTTCGCCAGTGTGCGTTTTGTAATGCACTTTCAGCACATTGGCATAAGTAAAAGATTTGCCACAGGTGTTACATATATAAGGTCGTTCATTGCGATGCGTTCTATTAATAGTTTTATCAATTACTTATTTTTCTCACTATTGCTACTTAATTGATACTTACCTTTCATGCTTAACTAAGGACGTTCGATCCCTGAAGCTTCGTTGGCAATATTCGCAACTGTATGGCCGTGCGCCGGTGTGTTGGCGTATATGGCGCATTAACTGATAGTTGACATGAAAAGATTTGTGGCAGATCCTATGCGTTTGGTTGTATACAGAAAATTAGCTCTACAATGAAATATTAATCTAAAGCAACTCACTCGCACTCGTATGGTCTCTCATTATTGTGTCGTCTCATGTGAGTGTCCAATGTGCTTTTACGTGGATAACTATTACCACATATATCACAGATATGCGACTTACCACTGGAAACATTTGTAGCTTTAGTCTGTTCTGATAACACCAAAGTGAGATCAGTTTTCTCTTCTAAGGTTGGTGATTCGTCAATTAGCTCATCATTGCACCAATTGCCACCGTCTAGTACCTCCACTTCCACTTGTTCATATGAATGAGTCGCTTCCGATTCTCCCGCAAGTTGCATCTGCTCATCTTCATCTTCTGACGAGCCTTTACAAATATATTCCCGCAAGAAATTATCTGAGTGCCGGCAAAGCTGATGGAATTTATACGCTACTTCTAAAAATGCGCGACACTTAAAACATATGCGAGACGGAAGCTCAGAAGTGCGTATTATCTAAAAGAAATACATATTAGAAACCTTCAACTTAAGAAAAAACTTGAGCATCACCTTAATACCGCTGCAGTTTTCAATTTTCTCGCATATGGAAACTTCATGGTGCTGCTCGTCATGCTCATAAATGGAAATCATGTGAGTATCACTATCCTGTAGGCAAATTCGACACACGGCTTCTATATCAAGAAGCATTTCTACCGTTTCCATTTTAAAAGACTTCGACGTATTCGTCTAATGTTTGTAGTCAAGCTAGAAAGAATGTTTTTTGTTTTGAAATATATCATATATGTTATCATTATCGAAATAATGGCAATAGTGAGCCAATTATCGAATGGACTAATCGATTATAGCATTGAAACAATTGGCATCAACCTTTTGTCTTTTTAAACAAATTGGTTGATCTTTTTTAATTACAAAAACGGTGTCTTCAATGGATAATAATATGAAAAGATATGATAATACATGCAACTAGGAACCTAAAAATATTATTATTTTCTACATTTCTCAAGTCGATATTTCAGTATGCCATCACTTATCGATATACTGTCCATAATGCAACAACTCTAATTGACCACAACATTAAAGTCGCGCATCATGAATAACGCGGAGCCTATATGCAGGATTTGTCTGTTGAATCCCAAAACTGAAACGCTTATTCCCACGGAACCTGACTTCTTTACAAAAATTGAACAATGCACGGGTGTCGTGGTAACCTTTTAAATTTCCTAAAATATAAGAAATAATTTCAACACTTTTCACATTATAGTTAACACAAGATGATCGTATGCCCAATCAAATATGCACCAGTTGCGCTCTCCTGCTCCGGGCCGCCTTAAAGTTACGTAGGATGTGTCGACAAACAGAGGAGCATCTTCAAAAGGTGAAATATGAAGAGGCAAAACAGATCATTTATGTGGACAGTGGCAACGAAACTCCAACGGATTTTATCGAATCCTACGAGGTAACACTAGAAACCTCCAGCATTACAGACGACCACGACCCCACAGATGAAATTACAATAAAACCTGCTAATGTGACTGCATACCGTGTGAAGAAACATCGTAATCTCACTCTTGCAGAGCTGCCATCCACAACGCTCCATGAGGCTAGCAAACCTCTTGGCACCTCTTATGTATGCAACATCTGCAACAATGTGTACACGGAGAAGGTGAAGCTAACGACCCACCTTAAGTTACACAGCATGTACAAGCCTCATGAGTGCGAGTAAGTCAATAACTTATGTTGTGACCATATAAACTTTCAAATTAAAGATATTTTTTCGATAGAATATGTCACAAGCGGTTTCGCCAGACGCCTCAGTTGGCACGGCACATGAATTCACACACAGGCCTGCGCCCATACAAATGTGATTACTGTGATGCATCTTTTGCTGATCCCTCTACGCGTATTAAGCACCGAAGGTAAGAAATTGTTGCAAAATCGCACATATTGAATTCACAATATTTAATTTTTAGGATTCACACCAATGAAAGGCCATATAAATGCAAATATTGCACTAAGTCCTTCACCTACTCCAATGTACTAAAAGTTCATATGCAAATCCATACGGGTGAGCGACCCTATAGCTGCCAGTACTGTTCTCGTCGTTTTTCTCAAGCCCATCACAAAAATACACATGAACGCACACACATGACAAATAAAGAGCTGGACATTTCTGTAATAACAATGGAAGAAGAGTAGTAGTATTGGACATTTGACATGGAGGATTTGAAACGAGAGCACTTCATAGTACAATTATTTAAGATTACTCATTTCAAAATAAATATACACTATGAAGGTTTTGAATAATGTAATGAATTTCGATTTTTGTATCTTTAGTAGTCGTATTAAAGAAAATTAATGCTCATAACTCATAAAAATTGGCTTTACAATAATAATTTGGCTCTGGTGTATATTTTTCGGATAAATGATCCTTCAGCAGACAACAATTAGCACAGAACTTATATAAAATTTTAAAATAAAAGCTACTTTTATAATTAAGATTTTTACAAGGCCTAAGACTGGGGTAGAATGCCTATGACCATCTCAGACATATCACCTTTAATGCGATCTTGCGCTTCCAAGTCTAGATCAACGGATTTCCAGGGTCCACGTTTCTCATGCGTTACACGGTGAAGTCGCATTTTATACGCCTTGACAAAGCCTTTGCCACACAGGTCGCAACTACAATGAAAAGTAATCGTAATCAAAGCACGATTAATGATTCACATAAAACTTACACATGAGGCTTCTCGCCTGTATGTATCATCTTGTGAAATTTCAAATTATCTGAGTACGTAAATGTCTTAAGGCACACGTCGCACTCATAAGGACGCTCCTTGGTATGTATGCTATGGATATATAAATATATTTAATGCATTGTGTTCTTCATTGATTATTATTGTAATATACATTTGAATTTACTAACCGATGATGTTTTGTCTTGGTGGAGCGATCGGCGAACGCGGCTGGGCAGAAATTGCACTTGTAAGGCCGATTACCCGTATGTGTATTCATATGTCGAACCAGCTGCTGGTTTTGAACGAATCCACGACCACAAATCCTATAAAGCATAACAAGTTTTATACCGACTAAAATTATTTATATTCCATATAAAACGTACTCGCACTCATGTGGTTTTACACCACTGTGGAATTTCATGTGCTCGGTGAGACGAGCCTGGGAGGGATATATATTGCCACAAACATCGCAAATATAGTTGGAGTGTTTATCACGCGGTTTTCTCCCCATTTTCTTTTCCTCCTGTACTCCGACCACGGAGGTGGTTGTCGTCTTGGGTCGCTGTTGCATCTTGCGTGGTTGCTTTACACGATTTAAGATACGTGGCTGAGCCTTCACCTCAGGTTGATAACTCTCATCGTCGGAGCTTAATATGTCATGTGCCATACTGTCCTCGGCTGTTTCAGACCAAGCAATATTCCGTGTGCACCTTTTGGTTTGCACTGTGTTGCCGCTTGATGGAATCGATTCTGCTGTCAAGACTTCAAGTTCCTCATACTCTGCGAAATTCTCAACCTCTGTTTCTGCCTCAACATCTGGCTCCGCGACCTCTACAACTGTTGCGTCCTCGTACACGACGGCATGTTCTTCCTCGGTGTTGGTGGCATCATATATTATGGCATTTCCATCACCCAGTCCTTCCACATCCTCATCCCCCTCACCCTCCGCGTCGTCGCCTGAAACCACATAATTTATGAATTCACCGGATGTTTTCTCAACAGTGCGTTCAATTTTGATTTCAGTCTCCTCCTCCCATGCCCGAGCGATCTCTTCAGCTTCCGCCTCCTCGTCTTCGCCTCCTACGAAGGTTGTTTCGAGCTCTGTAGAGAGCATGTCCGCAATATGCTGATGTGAGCGCTGGCAGGTCTGGCGGAATTTGTAAGCCAACCGCAGTACTCGTACGCATTTGCTACACATTTTATCAGGAAAGTTGTCATCGATACTGACCTATAACAGTGATCATTTAGCGCGCGCAAGGCAAATTAATATTTCCTTTTATACTTACGGGGATTCCAGCACAGATGTGCAGCATTTGATCAAGGCGGGTGCTCGCATTTTGGCTGAATATATCCAACAGTAGATCCTCGCCGTCCCTGGGATTGCTGAGGCATACACGGCAAACAATCCACTTTTCATTTAATTCGGTTTTCATAACTTCTGTATCGACTTAACGTGAACCATACGAATTACAAACAGCACTTATATTTTGATAAAACTATAACAATAACGCAAGCGTCTCTTGTTAAACTTGCCATTCACTTGAAACGTCATTCACTACTCCACTTTAATATTCCAGTATTTAGTATTTTTACATCAATATTTTTTTAAACAAATAATATACAATATAAAAAGAAATAAAAAAATTAAAGCACTACTTTAATTCAATGAACATGGTAATTAACAATAAATATACATATGCATAAAAAATTAATATAATGCAAAAATACCTCATTTATAGTTGCTACGGTCACCTTAAAAGCTGTCATTCACACAATAGCGAGAACAGCTTGCACTTCTGCTTTCAATATATTTTTAACATTTTTTTGGCGTCGTCTTGAATTAATTAAATCATTTTTGCATTTCTTAAGGTATAAAATTTTTAAGAGATGCCAACAACACCAACTGCAACAACACAGAAATGGATAGTATGCCGGGTATGCTTGCAGCAACCCAAGGAATCGATGGGCTGCATTTTCAATGACGACGCATCTAAAGATCTCACCAACATGATTTTAGAATGCGGCGGCGTGCCAGTAAGTTTCAAGCGAATGCAAAAATATTAAAAATATTAAAATATTATTGTATTGCTATTTGCAGATAAAAAAATTTGATCATTATCCGGACAAAATATGTGACAAATGCTTAAAAAATTTACATATTGCCTTTAAGTTTCGCCGCGTCTGCCAACGGTCCTATAAACATCTTCGTCAATTCATAGCTCCAGTTGTCGTGGAGCAACAGTCTAGCGAGGAGGACGGCAACATGATAAGCGTGAACAATGAGCCATCAGGCACAGAGGTGGGTGAGGCACACGTTTTGGCGACAGGCGTTGAAGAAAATAATGATGAGAATGAGGATGGTAACGATAGGCTGGTACATGTGAAAAGTGAGCAGGTGGAGGAAGATGGTATCATAGAGGAAATCTACGATGTTTATGATGCTTACGACGGTGATATTGTCACCGAACAGCCAGCATATGAGGAGGGCAATGCTGAAGATGGAGATGATGATATGGGCGCCCACTCAATATCGGGTCTTTCGGCGGACATTGAGTATCTGGAACAGCTAGATCAGGATCAATTAACAGAAAGCGCACACGAGGATGACATTGAAGTGCAACATTCATCAGATGAAGAATTTCTGCCAATGAAGTCAAGTCCGATTTCCACACGCTCCAACAGCGCAGGTGTCAAACGCCGAATGAGCACACGAAAAGCAGCAGCAGGCAAAGCGGCGATGACAAACATTAAACGGGAGAAGTGCAGCGTTACCACAACTAACATTATACTAAATCCCGACGAAAGCATTACCTTTGGTGAGACAATCGTGCGAAAGGCAACAGGCATTAAGACTAAAGGTGGCCACAAAATTCTTGTTGGTGATAAAAAGGAATTCAAATACATATGCGACATATGCGGCAATATGTATCCATCGCAAAGTCGTCTCACTGAACACATCAAAGTGCATTCCGGCGTAAAGCCACACGAATGCGAGTAAGTTTTTCTTATAGTTTTTCTATTGGAGCACTAATTGAAATCACGATTTATGTGTAGAATTTGCGGGCATTGTTTTGCCCAGGCACAGCAGCTAGCACGACACATGAACACACACACTGGAAATCGGCCATACAAGTGCAACTATTGCCCGGCCGCCTTCGCAGACTTATCCACACGCAATAAGCACCATCGGTGAGTGACTATTTTGACTATTTTTGTGGGATTAAAATAATTAAATATATTTACCTATGCAGCATTCACACCAACGAGCGTCCCTATGAGTGCGATGTGTGTCACAAGACATTCACCTACACGAACACACTGAAATTCCATAAGATGATACATACGGGTGAGAAGCCGCATGTGTAAGTGATTCATCGACTCGTCGACTATTCATAGGTTATTTAATGCATTATCAAATTCCTCACAGATGCGAAATTTGCGGAAAAGGATTTCCACAAGCTTACAAATTACGCAATCATAGAATTACACACGATCGTCGTGGAGGCGGGGTCAATGCCAATGTTGATGAACTATATCCCATTTATTCAGGGTCAAAAGACAACCTGGAACTATAATGCTGACATGTAAATATATATGTATTGATATATAAATATAAATATATGTGTTGAAAATTAACAAGAGGTTATATAAATGCATATATATGTATATGAATTTCAATACGTAATTATGAAACTTAAAATTGTAACAAATAATTGAATAATTTATGAACGCAGCTTAATAGTGAAAGTTGCGTTTAGCCTAAATATTAGTTTAATTATGCGGAAATAAATTAAGTATTGCTGCACAGATTGTCTTGGCATCGGTTTCATCGGGATACAACTGCAATACGGTATGTACTTGATTGTGTGGAAACAAGTTGTTTAAATGATAACGCAGCATATTCCGCTGTTCCTCTCGTTTTGTGTACAACTCTTCATTAATGCGTGAATCGGATGCGGACAAATGAGCTAAATTGCGGGCGGGCATGGACAGAGTGGCGGCCTGATGTTGATCCGTTAATGGGGCAGATGGTGTGCGCGTCAGATACTGATGTTGATAACTGTTATTATTGTTGCTACTACCTAATGACGGTTGCTGCTGTGGCGCGCTGTATGTAGGTACCAACAACCGAAAGGAAGGTGACGGAACCTGCCGCTGTAGCTTCTTGTGACGATTCAGCTGCTGTGGTGGCTCCGATTCGCAGCTATTGCCGCCCAAATCCAGCTGATTGTTAAAAGAAACACACAGCTGTTGCTGCTGCTGCTGTTGCTGCTGCGAGATTTTTTCTATTGTATTCGACTTGGTACGGGCTAATGCTGCCAGCTTAGCATTGTTACTGATGCTATTACTATTTGTTAACAGATGCTGTCCGCCATTACTGTGCAGTGGAGCGCTATGAGATGCGTGCAGGGGCAAGCGTTGGAGCTGCGCCGTTTGATGTCGAAATTTGCATTTCTGACCGTATGTGCACTTCTTGCCGTATGGACACAATTGTTGCTGTGCATCCGTCATCTTCAGTTGCTGGCTTTGTGTTCGCAAAAACATATCTAAAGTGGGCCCAGACCGACCAAGAGGATCATCCGGTGGCATAAATATGTCATCCACAAAAGAGTACATAAGCAGGCGCTCCTGCACGACACGACGAAACTCATTGCTCTCCAGCAACAAATCGCGATAGTTGTCGTTTGACACCACTATGCCATCTGTTTCTACCGCTAGCTTAAGTATGAAACGATCATCGTAGCACGAGACGCGCTTACCATCTAAATGTCTGGATGGTGTAAAGACGAGGACTCTCTCCTGTTCTAGTTCATAGAGAAGTTCTTGTTCGGTTATATTGTTGTTAGCCAGTTCTTTGCGCCAATTGGGGACAAAAGCAGTGATGTGACGATGGCCGCGTTGTCGGAACCAGTCTACACAAATGCGTATACCGCGGCAACTGAATATCGTGTGATTTCCATGCGATAGAGCCACATTGCTTCCATCAATGACGATGTGTCGCAATGAGCCGTTGTTACTGGTGGCGGGGAGTGGCACATGACTGATGCTGACGTTGCTG
>JABVZX010000352.1:4534712-4581402 GCA_020883565.1 Drosophila pachea
AGCTCTGTAGGCGGGTCACGCGTCACGTTCTCCAGCCCCTTGGTGAATTTCGTTTTGTTTTCTTTTTTTTCTGTTGTTTTTTTTTTTTTATACATATACATATGTACATATAAATATTTGAATTATTTATGTAGTTTATGTAGCCCGTCGTCACATCTGAAATTTTGAGTTCCTTTTTCTTTTAACATATTATACTTTTTTCTTGATTTTTTGCTCAGCTTTTTCGCTTAATGGTTCACGTTCACGTTTCGCCTGATACTGTTCGCTGGCATCGTTCAAATTTCGTCAGAAAAGAAATATTTGAAAATTGTTTTATCTTCATGATTATATACATTTCTTAAATATATATATTTTTTTCGTTCATTGGCGACGACCACGAGTTCAGTCCACTCGTCGTCTATGAATTTCCTTTGATGCTCAAACATTTATTTTTCTTATTATTTATATATATAAAGTTTTTTTTGGCAATTTTTTTTTGTATTTGTGCAGATCGTAAATTATGAAAGCGCGACGCATTTGATTTTTGATTTAGATTCGCATTTTAGTGCGTCCGAACAAGTCTTTTTTCTTTTGCCTTATCAGCTTGGTATATAGGGGTCTATTGGCAGTTTACATATAGCATACGATTATCTCATAGCTCATTCAAGGGAATCATTTCATTTATGTATCATCGGCACACACTGACTAATTGAACAAGGTTCGCGGTCCATATAAACATTGAGTGCAATTTATGGCTTTTCCTGGGATTTTTGCGAATTTCAATAGACAGTCAGAAATCAACAAATATTATTATTATTGAATGCCATGCCGGGGCAATTTAAAGTCCATCATTTAGAATTTTATGATCTGTCTAAATGTTGGCATCCATCAAAAACCATACCCTATTTGAAATGGAGAAGTAAGGCTTTTGATCTTTATGCTAGTGCGCCTAAGGCATATCTACCAAGAAGGTGAGATTTATTGGAGAAAAAACGGGTGCTCAGAGTTTAAAAGAATGTGCGGAAGAGCTACTAAGACAAATTCATATTTAAATATTTGTTTTTTTTTAAGTTTTAACTAGACTGAAGATAAAACTTTGATATGAAATACTCAAATAAGCCAAAACTACATAGAGCTGATTAAAATGATTGGAAAGTAAGTTAAATGTTGATATTGCTCTTAAGTCTGGAGAAGCAAAGCCACGCCCGCCAGCGTCCATTTGCCCGGCTTGTCTTTTGTCTTTAGATTGAAGGTCCAGACATAGGTTGGGCCACGGGTGCGTGTCTTGTAAACGGGGCATTCGTACATATTTCTCAAGTCCTGCTTGTCTTGGGTAATGGCCTGTGGATGTTCGAAAATCGAATTTCTAATTAGATTTATGCAAACATGTGGCGCCTTTTAAGACGCCACAGATCCATTCCAAATTCAAAGCTTTGCGTCTATCAATTTGGCATTCGCATTCGGGAATTAGCATTTCAAACTCACACGAATATTGATCACTGGCATTGGTGGATATAGTTCTTTGAGTCGTGATTCCATAATAATGCCCTGCTGTATATCCCATCTGGCGCCCTCCATGTAGATGCCGTGCACACAGCAGCCGTCCCGCGGTGCCGTACTGTAATTAAATTCATATCGAGATTTGCAATTGATATCATGAACTGATCAACGTTCTCGGTGTGGCGCCTTCATCTGACGCCAAATTTGAATCACGATAAGCTGGGCGCCACTTAACAAGCGATTCGTGTATCAAGAGAATCGAGAAACGAGAATCAAGAAACAAGAGAATCGGCAGCCGACAAATAGACAATTGTTAATTACATGCTAATATTAATTGCTATTTATAAACATTTGTTTATGTATGCATTCGATGTGTGTTTAAAATTAGCTCTCATGAAACAGCATTGCGTCTATTATTAGACCCAGCTTGAAGCCGTTGGCCGGATGAGCCGCTGTTTACACTATCTTCTGTTTGTAAGTATTGTCGCAAGTCATGCGGCATACATAGCTACATAGTTGATATGACGAGTAGTGCTGCGCCCGTGTCGTGCCCATGCCGAGTGGGAGAGAGACTGGCCCGCAGGAGAATCAAGAAAGAGATAACATGGAAGCATCAACAGGTAATGCAGGCTCAAAGCAAGCCCGCATTCACAGCCTTATCGAAGTGAGTCCGGGTCACACCCACTAGCACGAGATATCGCATCATGCAAATTTGCTCATCTCTAATAGTGATTAATATAAGATGCGCGTATGTCTGCTGCTGCTGCTGTGACATCTATTTGGGTTGCGAGTAATGAGCATTTAGCTGTTTTATAGCTAGAACGGTTTGATAGCCTGCCTCACATCCACTTATAATAGTCGATTGGAAATAGCGCGTATTATATATGGCAAATGTCTTACAGATGGGCATCGCCCAGACCAATGCCAGACAATGGTTTCAAAATCGGTCGCAAGTCTACAGATATTTGTTCTGTGTAGCTGCGGGTCAGCGCCAAAGTCAATTAAAATTGCGTTTTAATATAGTAGTGTGTGGCTCTTTGTCGGCCAGCGGCACTTACGTAAATTCCTCCTTCTGCTTCTTGGTCACGTCACACTGCAGGCACATCTTGTCCAGCGGCAGCTCGTTGCGACGTGCTGTGCTCTGCATGATGGCCGTTAGCAGCGACTGGGGATTAAAGAAGCCCGCCAGCCAGACGCAGGATGGTAGCTGCAACAGGCACCCGGACAAGAACAAAAAAAAAAAAAAAAAAAAGAAAAGAAAAGAATATATATAAATATTTGCAAACTGGTCGGGCTGGGTTGGTTTGGCCGCAGCATACCACAAAATCGGTCGACCATGTTTCCAGTTCTCGCAAACGCAGACACAAATCGATGAACCAATTGTTGAGCCCCAGCAACGAGGGATAGGCACGTTGCGTCCATATCGGCGGCACTTGGTCCAAAAATAATGAATTCTCCAGTACCTCCATGTCTGATGTGATGGTCAGTTCACCTTTTAGGCCCAAATCGAGCTCCTTCAGACTTCGTTTCATTTCGCTGGTCAGAAAATTCATGCGCTCGCATTCCTGAAAGGCCACAATCACATAGGGCGTACGCTCCTCCACCTTGTTCATGATCTCCACCATATTGAACTCTTCCGGCAGCTTCTCAATGATCTCGTCCACAATCTGCTTGACCTTATCTTCACGAGTAACGGTAGCCCCTCCACCCGCGCCCGCATCACGTGGCTGCATTTCGAAGACGGTGCGGAATATATTCTCCGCGCGTGTGGTCAGAAAGCCAACCTCAGCGTTTGGATGTAGCCCATATAGATAGGGCGACTCGGCTGGCATCATCTCATCCACATAGGAGTGATAGCCTTGGTAGTCTGTGTTGGGCGGTGCGGGGAACGAAGGCGCCAGGAATAGCTCGCCATCGACCAGATCCGGCTGCATATACTCCTCCAAGTATGTTATGCACAAGCGTCTATCCCAATCATCGGTTATGTGCCCGCCATACATAATCTCACCGAACAGATAACGCAAATCCTCCCAGGGAACTTTCGCATTGGCTTCCAAATAGTTATACAGCACCGATACGCTAATATTCAAGTCGCCCACATTGAACGGATAGATCTTGTTCCAGCCCTGAGCTCCGAATTTACGACGTTCCGCTACCACAGCATGGAAATAGCAGAGCGAGAAGAGTATGGCCTTGAATTCGGCCTCTTTGCCAGACATCTCAAGCGTTTCCTGCGTGAAATTATCCAAAGCTTTATGGAGATTGGCCAGCATGCCAGTTGGCGGTTCGTTGGTGATCTTTATCGAAGACTCCAAGATGCCCTGAGGCAAACAAGTAGATAGTATATAGATATAGAAATGATCAACTCGGAAGCTCACCTGTGGTATGATGTGTGCCGATGGCGTGGAAGCCGGCTCTGCACTCAGGAACATGCGATAGTCTGTGTGGGAGCCATCGGCATAGTGCTCTAATTTCTTTTCCAATACGGGCAGCCATTTGCGGACCAAGTGTATATTCTGCAGGACCACCCAATGACCATTTTTGGCTGCTGTATCCATGGCTGCCTCTGCAATAGATTCCTGGCCTTGGCCCAGGGATACATTGTGAAAGTTACCCAGATCCATGGAAAAGCCCATTTGCTTGCCCAAAGCTTCGACATCCTTTAGGGGATTCACGCCCGGTGAGAGTATAAAGAAAATGGGTGTGGATGGGCTTGCCTCCTCGTATGACTTGGCGAACTCCATGGCGCGGCTCTCAACATATTTCGAGCCCAGCTTCTCCTCGATAAAATCGCTGAAACAATATATGTCCAGATCTGAGGAAATTGCATATAATTTGTTGAAATACTTACGCTAAGGCATATGTCATGCGATCGGGTCTCAGAGCTCGGATCATGCAGAGCCGCTGCAAAGCCGTTTTGTTTTTCCACTCCTGTGGAAATTTCTCTTTCTCCGGCAGCTCAGACTCGACCAGCTTTTTCCACCGCTTCGATGATGTCTCAATGTCCCGGTCCAAATTGCGAAACTCATCTTTGGACGCTAGACTGCAAATTCCGCCCCACGACTGATTACTCAAAAAATCCACAGGACTTGTTACATGTGGCTTGATCGGGAAGCGGAGTAGGAAGTCCAGTTCCGCGGATGAGAGCTCCTCGTTCATCAGCAGTATCTGTATGCCAAAAAGAAAAGAAAATGGGAAATGATTTGATTACAGGGTATCTATTGGTGTCAGCGGGAACCTACCTGAAAAGTCATTTGCGAGGCAAAGATGAGCTTGTCGCATTCAAAAAGACCACGCGAAGTATACTGAAAGACCGAATACGTTATGCAATCGATCAGATTCGAAACACGCAAATCCAAAGTTTCGCTCGGTTCAGCCTTGGCTATGGCCTTTTGGAACACTACACTAAAAGCCTGAAAGAGATAGCATTATTGTCTTCTGTCCATTTTCTTGTAATATAGCATTTTAAGCGAACCTTCAGTGAAAACTGATAGATAGGATTGATCGTGTTCAGTTCGTTGAGTATGAAGTATAGGAGACTGGCTCGGGCAGCCGCTGGCCTGTAATACTCCCTGGCCTTGTCAATTTCCTTGGATGTGATCTTAGCCTCAGCCACCTTCTCCTCAATATCCGAGGCAGTGCTCTTGGTTGTCTCCAGATTCTCCACCAATGCGGTATCACCTAAAATATTCTCACCCGCCGATGACAGACGCGAAAGTAGATCATCTTCCAGTTTCTTTAGCATTATCTTGAAGTCATTCTGCTGTTTGGTTAGCTCGGCTTTCAGATCCTCCAAGTCCGGGCGTTCGGCCTTCACGACTTCTGCGAGCAGCTGATCCTCTAGGCCATCTCGAGTTACAGTGAAATTAATAAGTGTTGTCTGCGCTTGCATCTCTGGCTTATAGTGCGGATTAGCTAGTTTAGTGTGAAGAATTAAACGAAACGTGGAGTTGTACTCGATCTCCTTGTCGCCAATTTTGATAGCTCTGCGAATGGAAGGCTTTTGATGATAGTCAGACCTATGGACGGACAGCCACTATACTCACTTGCCCTTCTTGATGAGGTTGCGTCCAAGTAGGGAGTCCAAGACAGGATCGAGATTCTCATCAATATTCTCGATGAGCACGGTGATGCCGGTATTTATGGACTTCTCTATGATGTCCAAGTAATTGCGTTGACCCAAACGAATGACCTTTAAGTCTTCGCCATATTTCTGTTTTATCCACTTGACACCTTGCAGTTGAGGATCTATCATGAGCGGCCAACGATCGGAGTTGGATAAGATTGTCGCATTCTCAATGGACATGCGATCGCTGGGTAGACCCTCATTCGTCCAGATGGCAATGGTCGTGTCATCTGTGAGCAGCGTCAACGGATCGAGATTTTCAGTTGTGGGTATGGGAGGATCAAGGCCTTTTAGAAACGGTGTCCACATCTTTTGCAAGAGATCAATGCGAAAACCTTTCGTAAAACAGCCGACATAGGAAATGAAGGCGGTAATGAGTAGTATATCGCCGGGTAAGGTAATCCCCTGCTTGACGAAGCTGTTGGACGAAATATGCTCAGATAGCTTGAAAGGCATCTCCTATAACTAAGATGCACCTACTTATTGACTGCCTCAGCCCAACGCACATTCTCGCTGGCCAGGCCGCCCACCAGACGATTGGCTAACGCGATCGTTGCCTGTGTTGCATCCGCTTCCTGTTGGCAACGTAATTTATCCGCAATGGCCTTCTCAAAGTCCGCCGTCAGCTTGGCCAGTTGCTCCTCTAGACTCTGCGATGGATAGCGATAATATCTGCTATCTGGCAGCTATAAAAGATCTTTGGACTTACCGCCACTTTGCGTTTGATGCCCGCCAGCTTGTCCTGTGCAGCTGCCAGCTCTGCATTGGCTGCAGCCAGAGCTTTGCGTTTCGGCTCGACGTCGCAGTAGACCTCATAGAACTTGATTATATTGATGACCCAGGCGCAGAGTCCAGCCGCTGCTCCAGACTTGGAGCGAACGAACTCAGGCTCAAATTCTGGGTCCTTTAGATAAGGCTGGATGGCTTTGATAATTTCAGGATGGATATTCTCCTTGTCGTAGTTAATCAGGGCGTCCAGAAAGGCATCCACCTTGGCCATGGAAATCTTGGCCGCCTTCCAGGACCGATCCTTTGGCAATTTGCCACCAGGCGCTAGTAGAACCATCACCGCAGCGGTCACATTTGTAACCGCGCCCGGGGGCGAGCCAAAGCTCTTGAGCTCTGTCAGATTAGCCTTATTAAGGGTATTGAGCGCCTCTTGGGCAGCCAGAAGAGCGGGCTCGGCCTTGAGCAAGTCCTCCTCGCAATCGCGCTGTTTCTTGCTCACTTCGTCGGCTATCAAAGCAACCTTCATTTCCTCCTCATCGGCAACCGCTTTTTCGGTCTGCACTTTTTCCGTTTCAATGCCCACAATTTCAATCAAGGCATCCGCTGCATCGTTTTTCTCCTTCAGCTCCACCTCCTGCACAGCCAATTTGACTTTGAGATCCGCCACCTGCACCGCCGTGGAACGCAATTTCTCCAGTCCATTTTCCAGACGCTCGATTTTGCTTTGCAAATCGTCATGCTTATGATTGAGCAGCTTCAGATAGAGATTAATCTGTTCTAGATAACTCTTTGGTGTTGTGTAATTATAACGACGTTCGTTCTGTAAATAAACCTTGGACGTCGTATTGACCGACGTGTGAACATATGCCATGAACTTGGCCACAGAATCACGATGATTCTCTGGCAGCACTTTGTTTTGGGCCAAAAAGTTCATGGCGACCGAGATAAGTGCCTCCTGAGGCCATTCGTGGAACCAATTGATGGATGTTGCATTGATGATGGCAGGGAATTTTCTCGACCGAACACGCAATGTTGAACCCACTGGTGAAAAACACAGAACTATCTTCAATTGCTTGCGCACACGATCGATGAAGAATTTCCAGCAGTTTTCACGCGTATCAACCAGCCCCGCACCTTTGACCTCATTTCGCACACCAGCGATTATATTCTCGATTTCGTCATCCGGAAATAGATCTGGAATCTCGCCAGTGGCTAACAAGTCGTTGATTAAGACAAGAAAATCCTCGCTAGGTATCTGGGCGTCCGTCATTAAAAACATAATGCTAACATTTTTCAGTCCGGCTTTCAAATACAAGCCGGAGAACTCGTTCTGTGATTGCATCATTAAGTTTCAAATGGAATTAATAAACACACACACATATATATGTATATATAGGAAGATTGCATACCTTTAAATCGTTGACACCATAGCCTTTCTTCAGCTGTATCTGCACCACCTCCAAGCTGGATATGAATGCTGCCAAGCGCGCTAGAGATTGTTTTCCACTGCCACCAACACCAACCAATAAAGCGCTGCCACGCGGCGATTCTAATATGCGATTGATTCTGGAAGCAACAACAACAAATATATATATTAAGTATATAGTTGAATGGTCTGGGGTCTTCTGGGATTACCTGCAGACATGCATCATCGCATCTTCGAATAACACCAGATTCATGGCAGCGACCAGATCATTATACGATGACATTGCTTCCTGAAGGAGTTTGTGAAGCTCAGGCCAACCCTTGATGGGCATGTACTTAGGATCACCAATTCCTCCAGCGAAATGACAGTAAATATTCGGCTTGTCGAATATAACGGATTCGTCAATTTCTTCGAACGACTTCTTGACAATGTCATGCTGCATTTTGGTAAAGCTGTCGATGTCCTTGTCATCGATCAACTTGTCCGAGTACACACGCTGTGTCTCATGTTGCCACAAACGTATAAGATCTGTGGAGCTCGTCAGGCAATCTGTCGAGCTGAATAAGAGACCCTAAGGACGCAATAATTATAATTCAATATTATTTGGGAATCCCAGCGAGGCCTCTGGAGAATCTACTCACTTGAAAAACATTGCTGATGTCCCGCAGATTGAATATATAATGCGATTTGATGGCCGTCGGTAGAAAGACCTGCAAGCATTTGTTGTGCAACGCCAATGTGGCAGCCACAATATTGGGCACCATTCGCGTGACTATCGGCATGAACTTTTGCTCCGCGTTGGCGAAATGCTGCGATAATATCGAAGAGTATATGACCGTAATGGAGTCTGCGCCGGGAAAGCTAACGGCCAGGACACAAAAGTGTCGCTGCAGACGAGGATTGACGGTGAAGCTGCCCGAGGTGGGATTCATGCAGGCCACATACTGACAGTTATGGATATCCTTCAGAGTCAGCTTGTTCCGATCATACCAATGGCCGTAGTCCAGATGCTGGCGCATTAGAGTGTGCGGCTGGACGGTTCCATAGCAGTCCACCTCGGGCATATTGATGTCGTCAACAAAGTAAATCAAGGTCTTGTTGCCAGGCGGTCCGTAGTTGCGACCCGCTTTCTTTTCCAGCGGTTTCTCGAGTATCTTTTGCAACATTTCGGACGTGGTATAGAAATTGAATGGTATTGTGGTGACAGCGTAATTCTCAGAAAGCGATTGAAGCTTCTCATTGACCAGCACGGTCTTACCGCATCCGGCATTGCCCACTAGCATCACCGGGTGCTTCTTATCCATTAGTAGATCCAGAAAGTAACGCAGACGTATTGACTCGGAGGTATGCACGAGCACAGCTTGCAATGGCAAATCGGAGTCCAGTTCGAATTTCGTTATCTTCTCGGTCCACGGCAGAAAGGTCTTCGTCTCGCTATCCAGGTAATAATCGAAAACTGTTCCACCTAGATTTCACAGCATATATTAATTCTTCTTATTAATAAATGTGGTCAATAGAAAATGTTCGGGGTTGTGCTACTCACCTGGTGGAAACTTAACAGTTTTGAACTCATTTACCCACCATTTACTGAACTCCACGCGATAGTCAATGGCTTGATCCTGGAACATGGCCGAGCCGAAAGCCCAAATGCAGGCGAATACGAAATAGAGCTCGTGCCATTCCTTTGGGCAATCGGCCGGCGTGTTAGCTGGTATTAGAAAACAGTTTAGCAAATGGCACAGCATTTGGATGTGGGCCATTTCAGCGACAGGCGTGATCTTTTTAAATCGCACGCGTATCGTCTCCAATGAGGGTGGAATGTACTTATCGAATAACATGACCAAATTGGACTTTTCGGCTGGAATTTTTCGCGTTTCAACCCAACTGGTCACATAGCTGCCGGAAGAACGATATTGATTAGTGTGGGATTCTATGCAGAATTGAACGGACATTTTACTTACGGATTCCAACCCAAATCCTGAGGATTGATGTACAATATACCAGCTCTGGAGACAGTTGCCGGTGTTGCTGTTCTCAGATTGGAGATCTCAAAGAGCAAACGCATCGAAGGTGTCAACGCAATGCGCTCATTGCTGGCCAAAGTTAGAACTTTGTTATCATCCATTACGGTGTTTAAGCTTTCGATCCACATGGGATCGATATCGCCATCGAGCACAATCCATTTGGGTTGATCACCCGTTATGTTTGCCTGGTCTCGCATCAGAACTGAGAACAGTCCGTCTTTCCATTCCCTCGTCGCCGGGTTGATAATGCCGAAAAGTTCATCATTGGTCACCGCTTTCGGATTCAAGTCATTGAATATGGGCTTCCGTTTAATGTTCTGATAGGTGCGCAGCAGCGTCTTCCACACTTGGGTTTTCCCAGTGCCGGCATTGCCAACAATGAATACAGAATGACGTACCTCCAACAGTTCCTCCAGTTGCACTACTTTCAATATAAAATTATCTTCCGGCTGTAGTAGCAAATCGGAGGCAGCTTGTTTTACGGTGCGCTCAAAGTCCTGATCACGTTTGCGCGGCACATCCAAAGCGGGAAACAGATCGCTGATGAGCCCCATGAACACGGGCATATCGTCCGTTACGATTTTCGGTATATTAAAATCGCGCAAAGCACGCATCAGGACCTCCTCCTCTGGCCGGCCGGGATCGCCGCGCTGCAATCAGTTTAATGGTAATTAATACGAATTTCTCATTGAAGAAGACGCACTGCATTTACCTTAAGCGAACCGGCGACCACCAGCACCGACTTGATGGCACGCAAGCCCCAGTCGTAATGATCCTGCTTGGATAGTAGCTCCTTGCAGAGAGTGTAGAGTGTGATAAATTTTCGCGCCAAGACACGAGCGTCCTGGAAACCCTCGGCGACAAGCATAATCTCACAGATGAGTTCGAAATCCGGAACAACCATGGCGCAGGGACGAAACAGTGCTTTCAGATTCTCCGGCAGCTCTGTGCGTCCGGCATAGCCGGGATTCATGGTAATAAATATGCCCACCGTTGGCACACAGCTTATAATCTCGCCCATAAAATTGAATTTCTCCTTCTTGTCGCGTATGGCATCCTGGACGGATTTGACCTGAACCGCAACAACAGATAGCACCTCGACTGTAATCCTATTGAATTCATCAAAACATCCCCAGGCGCCAGTCTGAGCCAGGCCCTTATATATATTGCCGCAGGATTGATAGTCCATCTGCTCGGAACAGTTGAAGACATAGACCATGATGCCAATGGCACGCCCTAGATCTTTGGTTGTCTCCGTTTTGCCGGTGCCAGCTGGGCCGGCTGGACCGCCGCCCATCACCAAGTGTAAGCTCTGTGTGAGTGTTATGTAACAGCGATCTGTGAGCGGCGTGATGACCAGGCGTGGTGTATTGCCTAAGTATTCGTGACAATACTGGAACTCAGCATCGCAAATATTGGCAAAGCAATCCTTTTCCACATCATCGAAACGATGCCGCAACTGCGATTGCCACATAAAAGCCGAGCCTGAATCCAATTTGGCCTGAATCATCTTAGCGACCACATCTCTCGAGTGCACATCAATGGTGCATATCGTCATAATTTTCTGACGATCCCCCTTGGTCAGCTCGCCGAGCAACAGTGTAATGAGTAAACTGAGTTGTGATATTTGTTTTTTGTAATAATCCTTGATGGCATTATCGTAGCCCTCCTCTAAACGGCTAAACGCGATATTCACCTCGGTGGACCACCAGATCTGTGAGCCGCATAGCGATACCTGGGCAGGATAATCGAATAACCATTGTTCACGTTGCTTTTCCTCATAAGCGACAACAGCTTCCGTTACATAATGACGCAGTGAGGCACGCATTGCCGCTTGTATGCGATTTAGCCACACCTCAACCGGGCCACGAATGCTGGCCAGCTCGTTGAACTCCACATATTCGCCATCCTTGGCATACATGCCAGAAGCTGTCTCTATCTCATTGGCCGCATCCCGATTGAATTTGAGACGGGCTATCGAATCGAATAGTTTGGTTAGATGTTTGGTAACCATATCGGGTTGAATGCCATTGCTGAGAACATCGAGCAAATCGGCCGATGATACAAAATAGAAACGAGGAAAAGCCAAACGTTTTGTTTCCAAATACTCTGCCAGTGCCTTTTCGCATAGCGTTAGCTCCTTTTGCAAATGCTCCAGACGTTCGATCAGGCCAGCTCGATTCGTTGATGCCACCACATTCGATGAGACGGACATCTCATCCATGAGTATTCGAAATTCGGCATCGATATTATCGAAACGCACCGAATCGACCGGCAGCTGTTTGCGTATATCTTCCGAACTCATGAAGATACTCTCAAGATGGGTCCAAGTGCGTTGCACCTCAAACCAGACGGTTATCACTTGATCGGCAATCATTAATTTATTTTGCCAAGTTGAAACTTCCTCGAGGAAATGGGCGATGTACTTGGATGTTATTAAATTTTGTAGGCACACCTGGTTCTCCTCGAGCGTCTCTATGAGTTCTTCCGATGCCTTAAGGAGTTTACAGCCAGTGCGCGGATGCAGCTCATTATCGAACTCCATGGCTGACCATGTCGAGTTCAAGTCCCTCAATATCTTCTCCATCGACATTTCCTTTACTGCCTTATCCACAATATTCTTCACCTCCTCCTCGCACTCGTGCAAATTCAGGCCCAACAGTTCGGCAAGTGTCGTCTCATGATCCATTATGAATTTGACCTGTGAGCATACATATATACACAGATCAATCAGTTCGAATTATTGCTAATCTCTTAGTCTTATATCTATGACTGAGCTACAATTTCTACTTGAGTGTATTAACGGCATGCATGGGACTTACGGTTACTTCCTTGGGCAATGCGGCCAGACTCTGGAATGAAATGGTATTTACAAGAAACTGTACAGTCGAGGCTCTTTATAATATATATATACACATGAGCCTCTTTACAATCAAGTCGGGCTTCAAAGTAAGACAATAAAAATACTGCTTTGCTATACAAACGGTCTGGTGCTGGGATCGAAGAGAAATTTTCAATAAATTATTTACAATATGCCAAATTAATCGCAAGAGTTCGAAATGGTCAAAGATATAAACTGAAAAATAGACCTTGGTGGAGTTCATCAGCTGATTCCAGTGTCGCTCCCGAATAGCCGGATTCTGAAGTTCTCCAACAGCACGAAGCGAGGTCAACATATTCTTGACCGTGGCCTCCAGGTTTATGAATGTATCCCAGACACGCATTTCCTTGTCCAATAATCGTATATCCTTGGCGAATTTCTTGCACTCTATATCCATATTCTCGACATCAACTTTTCGCCAGGGCGTGGTCTTCCAATCCTCAATGCTCGTTTGCACTATATTCACATAATCCCATAGTTGCTGTGATTAATTAATATAATTCATTAAGTTTAGTCGCCATCATTTTCAATACTTTCAATATTTCAAAAAAAAAAAGATTTTAAGTTAGTTTTGGAGCTATGTAAAAGTGAAAAATCTCAAAAATCCACATGTAGCATGCAGTACATAGGTCGAAAATTTAGTAGATAGATTAATTACGAACATGAAAAACATGCAAAAAGAGAGTTTAAGCTGGGATCGGTCAGTAAGTACCTTGAGCATGCGCAGTTCCTTGCGGCACTGTTTAAGCACCTTGAACTCTGGTATATTCACTTCGAAGAGACTGCCCGACTTCTGGATCTCGCCCATTTCCCGTTCGCATAGGTACATATCATCGTTGATGCGGTCCATCAGTAGATAGGGCTTATCACAGTCAAAGCGAAAGAAATCGTACTGCTTGAAGACCTCGCGGAAGAGCTGGATATGCGCCTCGAAGAGCGTTATCTTGTTCCTTATGCTGACCACCTCGGTGGCCTGGAGCGGTGACACCTGCTGCTTGACCGTTGAGGCTATCTTCTTGGTGTTGGCCCATTGTTCGGGCAGCTCCTGCAGCAGGACGTTCACCTCCTCGGGTATGTCCATGTCGTAGTATTTGAGCAGTTGTATTGTCTCCTGCATGGGCTCAAACATTTCATCGGTATTGGCCGCACGCTCCTTAACCTGCATCAGATATGCCATAATGCTGACCAGACCCTCATAATCCTTCTCCTTCACCGTCTGCAGCAGGCCCTCGTCAGCCTTGCGTATAAAGTGACTGAGGTCCATCAGACTGGACGTAACTGTGGTCACGAGATGCATCTTGAACATATTTCCCCATTTGCAGACGGTGTTGAGCAGCGCCTGGCGAAAGGGCCGTACGTCCACTTGGAACCAAGAGCTGAATACCTGAAATGCGGGTATATCTTCGATCTCATTGAAGAGCGATTCATAGTTGTCGATCTGCTCCCGGAAGGCCTCAATTGTGGGCTGGCATGGCTCTGGCGGCGGTGGTGCTGTGGGGTCACTCATTTGCAGCAGCTCGATCTCGTCCGGATCCAACATTCGGCCATACTCCAAGAAGTATTCCATGCACTCCTCCCGATCGTCCAGCCAGAGGTAAGAATAACGCTCGAATTGACGACAAAATCTCGAGGCTTCCTCCATAACCAAATCGACGCCATTCAGTATCTCGCGTCGCATATCGATAATGTCCTGGTTCTCCTTGATCAGCTCCACGTAGTTGCGTTTCTCATTGGGCTTCAGTCGCTTGATAAGTGAAGCCATCTTCATAATATCCCTCATCAGTTCAATGAGCATATTATTGAATCCCAGGGGATCTTCGGGATCGAGCGACGGCACGAATACTAAGTTGGGCTCAACTAGCTCCAGGCGCGACTCAAAGAGCGGCGCATAGTTATTATCCGGATCCATATTCTCCGCCAGATAACCCACACTAACGCCCACCGTGCGCAGAATATTCTCGTACACGATATTGTCCACAAAGTCCACATAGCTTAGCCAGACGGCATCATTTTGCTTGTCCGCCATATCGAATTGCATCATATTATCCTGGAGCAGTTTGTGTATCTCAACCGAGGCAGCCTTGATCTCGGCATACCGTTTGGCCGTACGATCAGGTCGCTCATCTAAGGACAGCACCGTATCCTTTTTGCAATCGCGACGCTCGAATAGCGGCTGCTTCGCCCATACCTCCATAATTTTGCGTATCTGACGCAGATTCTCCTGGGTGTGATTCATGCGATTGCGCAGAGCAGCCACCGGCTGGCGCAGCTTCTCCAAATAACTCATGATATCTGAGATGCACAATTAATTAAATTCCAAAATACAGATGAAAGACTACAATCTCAGCTCACCTGTCGAATTCCAGACGAGCTGCTCCACACCGATTTCAACAAGATCATCAATCAATTTTATCTCAGGCTCGATCAGTTTGAGCTCCACTGGAGAGCTGCCCTCCTGTATGCTGTTGTACCAATCTATGGTCTTCTCCAGATTCAATGTATACGACCGAAAGACATCGCTCTTCTCTGCGAACTCGATCGCTATCTGCGGTATGCCATCGATTTTCATCTGCTGCATGTAGTGCACCTCGCGCAGTATGGAGAACAGAGTCGAACTGAAGTTGAGTATCAATGAGTGGCCATGTTGATCGCGTGCTATGAGCGACTTCTTAAGATCCTCATCGATTTGTGCAGCCAACTGTGCCGACCAATCCTCGAAGAACTGCGTCTTGCATGTCCCCAGCTTGGCCATCAAGCACTCATACCGTTCCAGAATTTCCACAGATTTTTCCGACTTGGTTACGCTGCGGCATGCATTAGAGTTCAAATGAAGTTCCAATTGGAATTGCTTATAGTTGGACTTACTCATGCTGGAGCGCCCTAAAGTTTTTGATAGGCGCCGTAATGCGCTTCTCCAGCTGATAGCACCAGCGTATGAAGGCTGCCACTGCAGGACAATTGTAGTTGGGATAAAGCGTGTCGTCCTCCTGAATGAGTGTCATCTGCTTGTCGTAAATATTCTCACAGACCGTCATCTCATCGTCGAGCATGCGAACGATTTCCGCATAGCGCTGTGTGAATTCCTCCTTGATTTTTGGACGATCCAACACGCTGCCCACTATGCTGATAAGCTGTGCCGTCAATGAAATGCTTGTTCAGCTATATAGTCAAAAGTATTCACAGACGCACCTTAAATATACTCTCCAGATTATGGCAATCGTCGAATGCCTGGCAGAGTATGGCAGCCAGCTTCATGTCCAGCTCCAGAATACGCGTTTGGAAGCCCTTGAAATCCTCGTCGAACTCGTGATCGTCCGGATCGAGCACATCGTAGCTTTTCGATGCAAATGCCGTAAAGTATTGATTGAACTCCACATAGACATCGGTTATCCGAGTGCTCAGCTGGCGTCCGCGCAGTCCACCGATTTCGACTTTCTCCAATTTCAGGAATTCAATCACAGTAAAAAAGAACCTGCAGGAATATAATGTGCCTACAGTATAAAAACATATCTGACAAGTCATTGTCAATTGCAAATACCATTGGATTGTTGTCAAGCGCTCGAGGAAAGCGTTGAAGCGCTTGAAAACTGAATTTGGATGGAAGGTCCATAGAATCGGGGGCCGCTGTTCAGGTTCTGTAAAGAAGGCAGCCAAACGCTCCTTATAATAATCGAATAATTCCCGAAAGAATTTCAATATCTGTATGGAGAGCGTCAGACGCTGCATGGCCTCGTCTATATCGCTGTGAAATATAGACGAAGGATCCAAATAACGCTTGGCCTGGAATGCAAAATGTTGATTGTTCATTAAATTAACTATTTAAATTGATTGATTGGAAATCGATCAAACTGTAAGCTAACTAGTTAACTGAATGTGAAATAGACTTACAGCCAGATTCATCATACGATCAACTATTTACGATGATTGACTGGAAATAAGTGGAAAAAAGTGAAGTCTTTATACCTGATGTATAATCAAATTGCATATCTCCTGCAGAAGTACTGTTATTTTCGACGACTGGCAATAGTAGCGTGAGTTGCCCCAGAGCGTGCAGACGGTATGCATAAATGGAATCAGAAGCGGCTTGAATTCGGCAAAATCAATTTCCTCTAGCTGGGTGAGGGGCCGCTTCAATGGATTCAAATAGAGCGTTATATCCTTTGCCTCGGCAAGTGCTGCGATTGTTCAATCAAGTTCCCAGCCGTTTTCGATGGCATGCAAGAGGCAAAGACAGAGAGACAGACAGTAGGCAGTAGTAGCTGGCATGTTCATGGCCCATTCAATTGGCTGCACTCACCCGTGACAACGTTTTTGAAGAGTGTCTGAAAGCACGGATGGTAGGCACTCATCGAGTATTCCAAGATTAGGGCCATGGCCCGAATCCGTTCATTGCGCAGTTGGTCATAGATAAACGATAGATTCTTGAGACGATTATTCCAAAATGTGAATTCTGTGAACGAGTTGAAAGTAAATATAATTCAATTATTTTAAATCAGAGTTTGCATGTGTAAAAGGAATTAATTAAGTAGAATATATGTAGGATTATGGAACAGTTAATTTCCCGAAAATAAGTTAAATAATTATCAGAAAACTCTGTCAAGATTTGAATGGATGCATTGCCTAAAGTCTGGGTAATGCCTCTATCTAACTTATTGCCATTATATCAGGAAAGGAACGTGCATATAGGCAATAAAGGAGAAACTTGGCAGGCGCAAAGGATTCTCAGATGGCCTTCCCAACTGCACAATACTCGCTCGCTCTCAACAGTCAGTAAATCATATTAGCCGAAAGCCAGAAGGATATCTATCAGCTCCACGTAATATACTCCGTCGCATTCCTGAGCGGGCATTTAAAGCCCAAAATATAAACTTACTGCTAGTAATTGTTGTTTTGACATAAGGAAATGTTGCATGTCGCCATGCGGCATTTGCCCAGCAGATAATAGAAGCAAGTTTTGAAGACATTTTTACCCATATGACAGGCCAGGCTATAGGCATGCGAATTTGGCGTATGCCGGCACGTTGCTAGGATATGTCAAAACAAACGTCAACTGCGAAAAATGAATTTTATCAATAAATAATAAATAAAGTTGTGCCGAAAATAACAAAATAAAATAATAATATATGCACGTGCGGCTAGGCGACTGGCGAAAGGCTTACCCGTGTGCGGTGTGGGATTCTGGCCATTGGCAAAGGCATTTGTGGGGCTCTCCTTGATTACCTCGTGTATTTGCGTCGCCCACTTGATGACCACGCCCTCAATGGCACTTTTCAGGTATAAATCGAATTGACAATGCTGGGTTTCGGTCAGCTCCTTGGCGGCCTTAACTATTTTCTCGACGCCAACGGGCATGGCCAGTATGGTCTCACCGCTCACCTGACCTTTGACCTGGTGCACAGTACTCTTCAAGCTATGCACATGCTTCTGCACATCCTGTGCGACCATAATGGGCCAGCTCCTGTAATTATCCTCATTGGAGAGCAACGGCACCAGCACCTCCTCGACCAGAGCGGACAGCTGGTCGATTGTGCGCGTGGCCAGGTCACCGAAGATGATGAAATTTCCACAATTCTCGCGTGGTATAGGCTTCGCATAGCGCTTGATAAAGTACACACCCTTGCTCTTCAGCTGCGACAGAGGAAACGTGGTGGAGGGCACCAACTGAGCAGCGGGCGTTAGTATAATTATCAGCACGACGGGCGTATTACGATCTAAAAATTCTTTAATAATGCCCTTGTGCTCCTCCACGGTGATGACACGGGTCCATTTCTCTGGCTTCAACTTGAGTGATTTGATTACAAACGAACCCATCAGCTCCAGTCGTGGATCCGGCCCACCGGCTGCAGCGGCTGCCTCGGCGCTGGTGGAGGGCTGCTCCATTGCGGAGGCCCAGGTGTTTGTTTGCTGTTGTTAACAGATGTTGTTGCCGCTTGTTGTTGCTATTTACGTGAGAGACGGACAGAGGGTGGGGAAGCGTATGCGGATGTATAAGTGTTTGCTTGACCTTGTTACCACTAACAACTATATAATCAATAACCATCTGTTTATTATATCCAAGCAATATTTTCCAACTAAAGGACGATAAGGTTTAAAGTTGGAATATGGATTGGCTACGATTTGTGGCATATTAAAAATGTTCTTAGTTTTTGTTGTATTATATAACAGTTACGCTATGATTTTACTATTATGCAAATGTTAAGACTTAAAGTCGTTTCTATAATATCATAAAAGGTTTCAGCTTTTAGTTATTAAATTCTGACAAATTTCATTAAATAATTTTTTTTTTAACCTCCAGTAACTTTTCTTTTAATATTTTTTTTATTTTTCTGATTTTTTTCTTTTTTCCGCTTTACAACTGCTCACCTGTGCTACCGTTAGCTGACTGAAAGGACGTTTTTGGCCAAAGTGCAAAGCAAGTGCAAGTGTCACGGAAAAGTGATCGTGGCAGCACCCGGTTGCTAGGCAGTTGTTGATTTATCGGCTCGAACCTTGTTGATTTCCCCTGTGCCATAAACCGTGGTTGTCAGACACGTTGCCAGGCTTCCGGCCAATTGTTGCGCCGCCATTTTATGCTCCCGTTACACGCGAGGATTCTGACAGCTTGAGGCGGTGCCTAATGAAATTGAACTTGGATCAACAAGTCTACCAAAGTGACGATAGGAAACAAAGTAGTTAGCGTGGCTGATTAACTAATTGAATTCAGAGCAAATTCCCGAGTTATGCCAGATAGAGTATATACTAAAGCATATACTACTTGACTTTACATATGCAAATATATTATTATTTATTTACTATATTTTGTATATCCAATAAGTATTTTTAAGTAAACAGTTTCCGTAAAATCTAAAAAAAATTGTTCCCTTAAATAACTACGTAGACCAAGTCGAGAATTGTAGAATTAGTCGAGAATTCATTCACATTTAGCACAAAGATATATAAAGGCTGTGTTCAAAGAAATCAATTTGAGTCCAATTACAGTGGATTGCCAACTACAATTAATTAGGCTCTCAGGTAGTGTTGCACGCTATATTGTCGGCAAGTCGTCTAAAAACTAAGCCACAAAGTGCCTAGAATATATATGCAAAATGAAGTGGATTACGTGTGGCAGTCACGACAAAAACTGTTGCATGTATGCAACAATTATGGAGTTATGCCTCACACCTCACAACCCACACGAAATTCCCCTGCAGTAGGTTTTTTTATAGCATAATTGAAGCGCAGGCGTCAGCCGTAAACAAAACAAATAACTGTTGCGCCCGTAGCAACATGTTGCCGAGCTGCGACTCTGCAGCAACATTGTTGACAAGCATACAAGCAACAGTTTCTTGCATGACTTCCGCTTGAAAAACTTTTGCTATTTCTATTTCTATTTTACGACTATTGATTGACCTAGGCCTAGGCCTAGGTGCAGCGGTTCATTCAACCGGTTGCTAGGTAAACCAGTTGCTTGCTCGTAACAGTTATGATAATAAAGTAATATTAAAGCCGGAAAACCGCAATACATGCGACCTGCTGCGCACTCAAGCCGAAAAGTAAATCACACTTATAAATGCAAAACTGTCTGCTGGGGCCAACACAACTCAATAATGAGGCACTTGGCATTACAATTCAGTCTATTGCTGAGTGCTGCAACCGCGATCGTTGTCGAGCGCAACATGTTTGCCTACTACAAGGTGCCGTGGCGACTCCTCGACTTGCCCAGGCGCCACTCGAACGTCTCCACAACCGGACTGTACTATGTGCTGCAATGCCCGCCCAAGCTGGACGACAGCATACCGAAGCCTAGGGACATGCAAACTTGCCATGTGGTGGACCATTACAAAGAGTCTACCACGCCGTCCAGACGCAAGCCCAAGAAGTTGCAGCCCACTCGCACCTTTCTCATGCCGTTGCCACCAACCACAGTTAAGCGTATGCGTTGGGGCTGGCGCCAACGCCGCACAAAGCGTCAGAATGAGGCCACAGCGCACGACGATGAGGCTACACCACTGCAACACCTTGGCCAGCCGCACAGCCGCCAGAGACTACTGAAGCTGGCCGCTGACCATCGTAAATTCAAGCGTGGCAGCAGCTCCAAGGGCTACCAGCATATGTACCATCGGGACGAGAGCTACAACGATCACATCTTCTACGATGAGCTTCAGTCGGATGGCAAGTTCCACAACAAGGGCCAAGAAGTAACTAAGACTTAAGAGGTTCTCAATTTAATCTACATTAAATTTAATCTGCTAATCGAACCACAGTTACTACCAGGAGCAAGAAACTGTAACAAACTATATAGAAATTACATTTTAAAGCTATATTATTAAGCCTAAGGACAGTAGAACTACAGTGAAGCCTCCGTAAATACTCTTTAATAATAATATAAAAAAAACTTTAATTTATTATTCGTCCGGCAGAAACATATCATCGTAGGCCACATTATCGAAAATTTTGTTCAGTGTCTCCATTAGGCAAAGAGCCAAGGCTTCCAGCACTCCCGGCTCGATATCGTTCCAAAATTCTATCCAATTTTCATTCATTAGTTGATTCAAAGTGATCGTTAGATCCGTATTCTCTTTATATAACGAATCTACCGAAGTTTTCCATCTACGAAGGGAGATGTTCTTCCGTAAATAATGTAAATTCCAATACAACTTATCTACTCACCGATCCAGATCAATTGTTGGCTTCAGGTCATAAACCCTCAGATAGCGTTTTTTCTGCCGATATTCCTGAATTGACTTAATGGTTAGATTCATGCGAACATTTTGAAAATCAGAACGAAAATTGCCCGTTGTATTGGCCTTAAATAAGAGAACGCGGGCCTGCATATCGTAGATGCCCTCATGGACGAGATTTGGTATACGAACTTCAATGATCATGGTCCTTTTGCTCGGATCTTGATCAAAGCCTTCTACATGGGTTATAGTGGCATTATTGAAGCCCTTGTTCACTAAGTCTCTTATTTGAAAAGACAGCCAGAATGGAAGGTTTTCCGTCGCTGGCTTGCGGAATATCCAGATATTCTCCAACCGTGTGGCATCCAATGGAGCCAATCCGATCTCAGATATACCCTTGGGATAACGCCTGATTAAATCATTCATGCTTTTCATAAGGCATTGCGAGTCTCCAAAATGGCATTTCTCTATATCCTCAGCTGCAAAGGAAATAAAGCTTAACTCAACGGATCGGAACAAATTGAAACGGTTTCCCGCATACGCACGCAGCTCGGCTCCAAATAAAGTTTTATGTTTCACTAACAATACGACGATTAACAAAAAGAACTTATACATCTCTAGGCGAAAAAAAAAGAATATTTACATATAGAAATATATTTTACGATTTAACTAAACATGTAACAATTAATTAAAGTCAACACGATTTGAATCCGAACCTGCTCGAGCCAGAGCTAAACTGTGAATAAATTCAAGATATTAGATCGTATTATACCTGAACTCTCACGAACAATTACTCTAGCAATCCGGTTTGACATAGTATATATGCTATGCGCGTCTAATGCAGCTACAAAATTATCTTTCCTGTAATATTAGCTCACGTCATGATAGAAGAAAATACCTCTAGTCTTGGTCATTTAATTCAGTTTCATTATCCTTGAGGAAAAGATCATCGTAGGGTATCCTTTGAAATATATCTTCGATCATGCTAGGGAAAACAGTACTAAAAATATTCACTAGAACTGGTTCCAACTCATTCCAGAGCTCTAGCCACTTCGAGTTGAGCAGTTCGTTCACTGCAATGGTTAGATCCATGTTGTCTGGAAATAGATTATCCAGCCACACTATCCAGCTGGCAGATTGAACCCAATTTCATAATACTATACCTTAAACATTTATATATAGGCGATTAGCTTACCGGGCAATGTTGATAATCGGAACTAGTTCGTAGATCTTCAGATAACGCTTATTATTCCGATATTCTGGTATAACTTTCAGCTTCAATATGAATCGCAAATTCTGAAAGTCCGAAGTGGATTTACCGGTAGCATTAACGGCTATCATCCAAACACGTCCCTTCGACTTAAAGCTGCCCTTGTGTATCAGGCTGGGTATCTGGCCGTGTATTTCCATTGTGCTTGCTGTTGGATCTCTGCCAAATCCTTTGACACGCTTTATTGTTGTATTCTCGAAGCCATAATAAATCTGATTGAAGAGCTTGAACTGAAACCAAGCCCCACCGATCTCTGCATTATTCCATACATCCGCATTCTTGATATCCACAACGTCCAAGGGCCGCAGCCCAATTGAGGATAATCCGCTAGAAAACCGTCTGATCACATCATTCATTGAGGAAACAATACATTTCCCATCGCCAAAGTGACATTTCTTAATACTGCTCGCTAAGAAATGGAGATCAAAAACAAATAATTTTCAAATATTTATGAACACCTATTTTATTGCGGAAACCCACGTAATGTTTGGCACTTGAACGCGATCAATAAGTGCAGACCGATCAGAATCACAATTGTTTTACGCATATTAGGAATATTAGAACAATTACAGATATATCCCCAGTTGGAGATTTCACTTGTAATTGTCCGAACGTTTGCGCGTCGATTAAAACCGAATTCCTACTGCAATCGGACATTTATAAGGTCAGCTAATCAACCCAGAATCCGCATAGCTCTGGAAACCGGTTAGTTGTAAGAAACTATAAGATTAGAAATAATATAAAAGTAAGCTACGTTCCGCACATCGATTCTAATATGATTGGTTGATAAGTGGGGAATATGCAATGTTGAGTTTTCAAATGTCATTCAATATTAAATTCAAAACGAGCTACAATATACATATCTATATACATTTATAACTTGTTTTAGATTAATTCTACATTTCTATTATATTTGTTGTAGCAAAGCCATTAAACTAACTGTGTTTGATTTCCTGATAGAAACATATCATCGTAAGAAACCTTGTGGAAGATATCCTCAATAATGCTCAGAAAAACACCTGTGAATACTTGTAAAATGGGCTTTTCGAGTTCATTCCAAAACTCAACCCAATTCAGGTTGAATATTTTATTCATAGCTATAGTTAGGTCTGTATTTTCAGGAAAGAAATTATCCAGCCACTGAATCCAACTGCAAATCGGAAAAAAAGTTTTGTGAAATCCTTGAGGAAAAAATAGACTATCCGGTTATCAGCCGATATTTACCGATCCACAGAAATATTGGGCACCAGCTGATAAATTTTCAGGTATCGCTTATTATTTCGATATTCCGTTAACACTTTCAACGTGAAATCGAAATGAAAATTTAAGAATTCCGATTCCGATTCACCAGTTGAGTTGATCTGCACCATCCAGAGCAGCCGTCCCATCGCTTTATAGATACCCTTATATATAAGTCTGGGTATATGACCCTTTACCATAATTTTGGACGATATGGGATCCTCGTCGAAGCCAGTGATTTCTGTTATGGTCGTATTCTCGAACCCATAGTTGATTTGATCCAGCAGCTGGAAGAAGTACCAGAGCACACCCTCTGGTCGATCATTGATCAGAACCTTGTCCTTTACGTGAACCACATCGAGGGGCTTCAATCCCACCGATGGAATGCCTTTTGGGAACGCGCGTATCAGTGCATTTGCCGTATCTCGGATGCAGGTAGTATGACCAAAGTGGCACTTTTTGATATGCTGGGCTAGATTAGAGAACAGATCGTTCAACTATATTGAAGTCTGTCTGATATGCAGAAGCTACTTTAACTACCCACGTAACGTTGCGCTCTGTGAACTGCTAGCCAGCTGCAATCCCGTCAAGAATATCAAAAATGTCCGCATGTTAATCGAATTCCAGCGCTTGCATCGTTCCTGACAGTCGAAGCTTAAGTAAAGCCCAGTATAAATTGTAATTCTACTTGCCTACCTCTAGATAAATATGGAGCTTACCATAACCTGTTTGGTGCACTTCACCACATCATAGTAATTAAAGCAGCTCCACTACCAAGTATAAAGGTGAATTTGTCGTCTGTCTAGACTAAAGAGTATAACTTTCCAGCGGAATACCTTTCATGTTGATGGAGCTCGACCTGTTAGGAAAGACCTGTTAGTGGCTGTAAACAATCTTCTAAAAACTTTACTACAATGGATAAGCTAGCTATTTTCACATATGGCTTTGGGTCTTTAGGTTCCTGTCGACTTTATCAAGAGTTTATAAGTTAAAATTGTACTTATCGTAAAGTATCTCCTATTCGTCAAAATGAAATGCAGAAATTGTTTGTATCAAAGTTAGTTTTGCATTGTAAAGATGACTATAAACCAGTTCTAATGTGCTGCAGTCTATGCTAAAATAAAAGTATATAGAATGCTTCAAAGGAATTGCGTCTACACACTTCTCTATTATTAACACGATATAAAACGGTGTTATTATCAGCAAAATCTTAAGTCTTTAAGAACCATTCTGGTGTCGTTTTCACATATTATAAAACGTGTTAACAACGTATTTAATTATTATGTCAGCTAAACAGTAATTAATATATCACGATATTCATAAACTCGATATGACTTTTACTTTTGTTTAAACAGCTGCAAATCAAGTATTAATTTCGGCTATTAAAAACCTCACGTGTTATTTGTTTATAATGGCCAACCCATACCCCTTATAAGAGGAGTATTAACATTATCAGAGGCTGAGAGGCTGTCGCAGAACTTTGAAAATAGACAATGGAAAGAGCATCTGCACCAATTTACTCAAGGTTTATAATTATTAAAAAACATTTATATACTTGAGTAATTTTCTCCCAATTATCAAGCACATGGACCCCTGCGCATGACATTACTTTAATTAAGTATAGTCACAAATTGGATTGACAACAATAGAAAATATTTTATATCAAGGTGAAAGTGTAAAAAGTTTTGACTATTTTACTATTGAATAAAATTGCGAAACAAAAAAACATAAATATTTATCGACAAATGTTAGAAAATATTCTTTAAAAGACCCTTTACAAATTACTTTTACAAATTGTTTCGCAGTTCACAGCCTTATAAGTAGTATACGTTTAAAATATTTTTCAATAGATGCATGTGTGTTTTTTTTTTTTTCAAATAGTTATTATCAATGACGGTACACTAAGCTTACTTCTATTTTTGATGCCACGCTTTTATATCTAGGCATTTAACAGTTACATAAATTTGTTTGTATACATTATGGTAGTTTATGTAGTCTTCTTTATGAAATGCTCTCTGGGTGACTTTTGGTATACTCCGTACAACTCATAAGAATAAATATGCTATAAGCTGTGCGCAAGCACATACGATTGTAATACACTAATTCCCAAGTTTTCGGCGTTGATGCAAACAGCGCTTAATCTGCGGCCATATCCGAGCTTCCATTTGTGATATGATAGGCTATATGCCGGGATAGAGTACTCGGCCAGTGGGCAACGCTGCTCGCTCGGGAGGAGTTTTCTCTCAGGGTAGACTTTAACCGAATGCTAGCTGATGACCACATGGCCATTGTCGTTGGTATTGTCCACATTACTGCTATGGCAATTCAGTTCGTTGTTATTGCTGTTCAAAGATACCTCCTCACTGCCATCGGAATCAGTGCAGAACAGTAATGGCTACGCATCCTCACCATCCATGATATCTGCATCTGTGTCGGCATTGGTGGCAATTCTGCAAAATGGAAAGCATGATGAAATCGTATGTATGAATCAAGCAGTGTGTGGATGCATGTGAGTGTGTCTGTGTCGCAATAAGGGCCGATAGAATTTTCGAGAAGCGCCCATATAAGCTGAAGCAGATACTATACTCAAATAAATTTGTACAAAAAAATCAAATTAGATAACTATAACACAAACATAGCCAATCTACACAAAGAAACTATTACTTCTGTTACCATATAATTGCATTTCATGTTAGTAGAGCTCAACATCATACATATAACATCATCTATATATCATCATATATAAATATAATAGGAAATTTACGAGACAGGAAGTATGTACTCGGAGTATGTGGAGAATTTCTATTGCAGTAAAAAACAACTCGACCATAAATCACGACTGTGATGGCTAGTTATATCTTTATTGTGGGCTATGATTGGGCTACTGTTGAAGGTAATTTATTTATTTAGCTAAACATCAATATATATACATATATACAAATTAGTTGAACTACTACAGTTAAGAGATATTGGATTGAACATAGCGTTACGTAAATCGTGTATAAATACTTAACTCAATATAACGGATCGACATCATATATAATTAACTACTTATAATTAACATCACTTATATAGGTAAACAATAAAACCAAATATTAATAACTTTATTAGATACAATCGACACACTTGATAACCATAACATTAAGAGGTGACATTTTTTGGCAGAGTCTTAAAGGAGCTTATAGAGATTCCGTTGTCATTAAGCGTCACCTCGCTATAGAGGTATGGCATCCACATGTCGTTGGGTTGTTATTGTAGGATCGATGTTGCGCCGATTGCAAGTGGATAAACAAAGGAGGCGCCGGGTGCAGCGAGTTTAAATAAACAATTGAAATCCGCATTGAAATTTCGGTTAGCACTATATTTGTTTTTACTGTATACCAAACTGCCGAAATGCTAATTAATTTCATACCGATTTAAATGCTTACAATGTTCTTAATGTTTATATTTATTGTGTGCTCGCTAATCGCAAGCTTTTTAGGAAATTTGAACAATGACCAAGAATTCATTTGTGAATTTTGAAAATTTTTTCGCACAGTTTGTTTATTTTTTTTTTTAATTTAGCCAATATTTATAGACCAATCAATCAATCCAATTGTTGATTCAAATAAATTGTTTTGTAGAAGACGGCGTCACAGAAATGGTAGTATAAGAGTAGTAGAACGGAGTGTATATGGATATGTGTATTGAGTATAAGACACATCGAACAGTATTGGAAAACAAATAGGGGTAGTCACGCAACACATATAATAGAAAAGAATGATTATACAAATAAGTAAACAGAAAATAAAATTAGCAACACATTTTGTTGATCGTCGATCGATGCTTTATTATTATCTGTCGAATTAGCCACGCCAAATGGATGAGTGTGATGCAATGCAATGAGCGTTATACCAAGATGACAGTTATTATCAAAATATCTGTGAGTCGCTGTGCATGAAAATATGTTGATTCCAACTGATATCAATTGATCCAACAGCAATCCAGGTTCCGCTCGATACCACAGTTCACAGTTCCGATGGCTATTAACAACTATCTTATTTCTAGCATATGCCATAAATCAAAACGAATAATTTGTTCCGATAAAATGGCTAATAAATGCATATTTTATTTATACAAACTAAGCACTCTAGCTTAAGATATTGATATACCCTGATAATAAGGATTATAAGGCCACAATACCAACATCATTATAACTTACCGGGAGCTTATAAATTATATTATTAGATATGAATTTCTTGTGCCTAAAGTCGGGCAGCTTTAAGCGCATTATAAATTCTTGTTAATGAATTGTTAGTGTTGTATAGAGTGTGATGTTAGTATTTATATCACAAATGTGGAGGGCTTCCCGAAATAACTAAATCTATCGACTGAGCCGTAGCTATTGAAATGCATTGAGCATTACGGAGATACTTTATCCGAAACTGTGTCGATGGTTTTTTCAGTAGTGTTAGTGTTAGTGTTATCGCCTACACCTATGGTAACATCACTGTGAAAAGTTAAGAGAAGAGTATACGCATTTTTTCGATTAAGTTTTAGTGAGTAACGGTTAGACGAGAAACAGAAATAAAGAGAAGGAAGGGAGAAGAGTTACCGAAAAACGAAATAGCTAAAGATTGAGGAAAATCAAAGGAAACAGAAGACAGCATTAGGAGTATTAGTATAAAATTAGAGTTTTAGCAAGCCAATTGATATATAGGATAGTACAGACCAGAGTTAAATTTCAGGATTAGTTACCAATTTAAAGATGTAGGCATTTTATTATGTGGTATATGTGAGCGTTTGTGTTTGTGTGAAAGTGTGTGTGTGTGTGCTTATGAATTTTGTGAGACCCATTATGAACGAACATACCTGGCATACGTAGAGTTGGCATTCTTTATGGAGAAACTATTCTGGCTTGGCAACACCCATCGCTGTACCCACTGTAAATGAAATAAGTGAAAAAATATGTACTTAGATGATATTCTCTTTGGTTTATGGCTTCTAAAGCTCTATTCAATGCTCGCCAATAGTCACGTAAATTGATAAAGCTCTATTTGATAACAATAATTATTGATTGACATGTTAAATAGTTAAAGCTTTGAGTTACGACTGCCGTTAAAAGACTAGCTGACTTATCAAACAACTTACCCGGCTATTCATCAGAAGCTTATTGCCCATGCATGCGGCCATATGTATCACAAGATATAAAACAAATATTATGTATAGCACAGCAAAGATGCCTGCAAGGGAAATTCGTTTTAATTAAGCAAGAAGATTGGGAGCGGGTATGACTTTGGTTACTCACAGACTAGCGCCAACATTCCTCCTTCTATTTGCAATTTTTCTATTTGCGCTACCACGAAGTATAAATTGACACCAATTACCACAATGGTTAGCAATATGGAAACGATTTTGTTGCCTCTGCAATAAAGAAACGGAACATGTACTTAAGACTTGCTTAAACAATGCGAGATGCTAGCTCGAAAACTCACAATCCGTTTACGAATTCTCCCATGATAGCAGCACAGGAGGTAAATGCTATTGTGGGTATCGCTGCAAATGGCAATTGAAGCGACATGACCGCATTAAGTATATCATTCATATTGGTCAGATCTTCCATTTTGCTAAACATGGCCAGACAAAAGGTTGGGATGATAGCAATGCAGCGCGTGACCAGCACGCGACACCAACGCGGCCATTGCAGATTGAGGAAGCCTTCCATGGAGAACTGGCCAGCATAGGTACCCGTCATTGTTGAGCTCTGACCGGCAGCCAGTATTCCTACGCCCCAAATGTACATGGCTGCGGCTCCAAAAGTGCATCCCAAAAAGAGTCCTCCTTTGTACAAATCGGCATTGATAATGTCCGTTAAATTGTTATTGTCCGTGAACGACATCTTAGCATCCTCATACATTGGTTTGTTTTCGCATATATCCAACTGAAAAGGAAAACAATAACAACTATTTTAATATCTTCAATATCTTAATATACTACAAAGCACTTACCACATCTCGATTGGTCTTGCCGTACATGCCATGCGCGAATACGGCCACAACAAAAAGATTGATGATGAAGGACACGAACAAAGCTACGGATGCTTCAATAAAGAAATAAAAATTTGCTTCGCTCACTTTCTTCGGTTGGCGACGATCCACGTCGCGTGACTACAATACAATATTTGTTTTAGGAATTTAATCCATATTATATTTATACCGTTCCTACCTTAACCAAAGCTGAGTGTAGGTAGAGATTGTGTGGCATGATAACAGCGCCAATCACACCCACTGCCTGCAGTAGAACATTTGAATTACAATCGGAACACCAAGGCACAAACATACCCTCCATCACAGCAGCCTGGTTGGGCGCAGAAACGACGTACTGAAAGAATGAGTCACAAAGAAATTATTTAAAAAATAATTAGGCACAATAAATGCAAAACAGATGTAAAAACTTCACTTCAAATGTATAGTAATTTACAGTATGTGACTATACAAATGTTCAGATAATAATAAGCGAAAAATAAGCAAATACAATTTCAAAAATCCCCTTAAACCAACGCATATTTAATTTGTACATCACATAACAGCTTTACACAGAGAGAAATTCCCCATGCATTAAATAGTTTTTCTGTGATGATAAGATCTCAACACATAGTCCCTTAAGAATTTCCGGCATTAATATACACACATAATCATATTCGAACATTCACAGTTAAGACATTTATCTAATCACTTAAATGCGAGTCACAAGAAAAAAACCAACTGCATGCTGTAAAATGCAAAAACAGATTGTCTCTGAGCAAGCGACGGGACCAGGAATTGAAGCGGGAATGGAAGAATTGAGAGATATGAACGCAAAGTACGCCCCTGTTAGAAACGCTTGCCAATTGACGAGTACAATTTGCGGCAATAGCACAAAGTGTATATTATATTCGTATGTTATTTACGACTTTTACGTTCTGAAAGCGTACATTACGTAAGCCCGGCAGACCTTACATTTGTATGTTACTTCAGAAGGGGAACTTTTTGGTCTATAAAATTGTAGATAATTGAAGTTTTAAATAGTTAAAGCTTACCTCATAGCCAAATGTGATGGCCATGACCGTGATCAAGAAACCGAATAGGAACTCCAGTTTTCGTAAGCCGTACTTATCCAGAAATAAGAACGTGAACGTGTCGACAATGGTGATAAGTACGCCACCCCATAAAGGCACACTATGGCGGGGAATCACACAATTCATTAAAATAATGTACCTTGTTAATTATATACCGCTTGACAACTCACACTTTATTGGACAGCAGATATATGGCAATCGCTGTACCTATCACCTCCTGCATGTCCGACCCAATGATGGCTATCTCAATCATAATCCATAGTAACCAACGAGGGAAGCGTTTATACTGTCTGTAGCACATCTCAGCCAGATGCATGCCCGTAACAACACCCAGTCTGATTCGTGGTAGTAAATATATATAGAATACGTATATATATATATATATAGCCAACTAGATACGACACTCACCTTGCAGCCAAGCGTTGCATGAGCAGACCCAATACTGTAGCCCATAAGAGCACCCAAAGTATTTTATATTTGGCTGCGGCACCAGACTGTAAGTCAGATTCAATATTGCCCGGATCTAGATACGCAATGGACATGAGAAAACCGGGGCCAGTGAAGGCCCACAGCTTGCGAAAGCTGAAACCGATCTGTATGTAAGAAATGGACAAATTAATAGTAAACATCAAACAGACAGACAACATTCCATTGAAACTTATAATATTTAATCAAACGTGTATAATAACTCACATTTGTGTGATTATCGTCTGGTATGAGCACCTTTTCATCACTGAAATAGGCCTGTTTCGAAGGCTTCAGGTATGTAGTCTCATTAAGCATTTGCTGGTGCAGCTGTGTACTCTTCGCCGCAGCAGTGGCGCTTCCATTGCTGCCACGGCCCGATCCAGAAGCCTGGTCCTCGCCAGAGGAGCCAGCGCCGGGCTCTATTTTATTGTGATAGCCCTCGTTTAAAGACATGCTGCACGTGCGTGTTGATAAACAAAAGAAACTTAAATTATTTAATTGCTTATTTATTGAATTTCATTTCCTAAACACTGGCGCGTGACAAACTGACGAATTTGTGCTCGTAATCGCAGAATGCGACCAGAAAATTATTTAGAGTATATTATTTATATCTCAACACAAGATGTTTCGCACTTGCGGTTCATATTCGTGTTATGTAAATAATATTATATTTCAAATATGTACATAATATAATTATTAAATAAGCAGAGTGCAAGGCAACGTTAGTTAAATTGAATGTTCTGCCGGCACCTCCATACAATTCGCACGTTCAAATTGTATACAATTTCTTTCAGTAGATTGGCACCAAACAGAGCAGAAAGTAAATAAATAGTTAATAAATGCTATAATTATGTGATTATCTTCATTCTGAACGGATGCCGCATACAACACTCACAAAAAGATGACAGAAACCGGTAATAACAAACTGCTTATAAAATCTCAATGCTATTCAGGAATTTCAGATGTCGGACGGGGACGCTCTATAATATCTCTTACTTAACTTACTCCCTATAATCCTACAAATCACTTTTTACGCTTAGGAAAAAAGTATATTAAAAAGCTATACATACATATTAATAGAAATGTTTTCGGAATGGTACCTTCGTATCTGGCTAGTAAGCGCTTGATTAACATACGTTGGACTGTGATTGATAAGACTTAATATATTACAATGTGTAGTTAGTGAGATAAGATGTATACATTTCCTGTCGCATGCGAATTACTTTAATAATTGTCAGTATACATTAAAAGTATTACTCAGAAATGTAAAACCTATTTTGTACACTTTAGCGAGGCCTCACTGTATGAACAATAAAAGTATTTTGATGAATTTCGCACCATTTGATGATTATGAAGTAGTCCAAAAATAAGAATTAATTGATAACAGCATCGTTCCAACACTCTGCTACAATCATTTAATGAATTTGCGTATTGTTTTCATTATTACTATTGTTATAGCAAACAAATTGCACATAAACAAGACAATAAACATAACACAATTCTCTTTTGGTTGCGTTAATTTCTACAGCTATATTCGAGAAGAATATGTAAATATTTGTATAAATAATAAAAATAGGAAAGAAATAAGCAAGTTTGTAGTGAAATTCGAAACAAACGAGCAAACTACCTGTTACAACACGACGCAGGTGAATAACCTGCTAAGAAGTAAATAATTTAAATTCAGTCGAATTGCTTCTTATTGTGTTTGTGTTTGCATAGTTTATTTCTGCTGAATTTTTGCGGTCATAATGTAAACGCAGTAAGCAGTTTATGACCTCTGCACATCTTAACTATATAAATATACTTTTACATATATATACGTATATATATGACTGAGGCATGTATGGAGCTTGTTGGAAATACCCGGCGTCGTCTTGATCACCTTGGCAAAACGCTGCGTTGCGCTGCTTTCCACATCGCTACATCGACTCGTTGTACCGTCTAATTATGTTTGGCGGCTTTTTAAGGCCTCCACTGTTCAGTAAATTGCGTATAAGATTTTCAATATATGGTAAAATGTAGCAGTCCAATGCAAGTCATGTTCTGTACATGTTTTTATACCTATGTATATATATATACTGAATAAAATGCACACAGTTGGCATATATCTCAACCCACATGCATATCAGCACTTGAAAGAGCTGAGAACTATCTATCTCATATACATAATAAAAGTTTTACTAAGTAAATCTCTATCTCTCCCACATTTATACAGACATATCCCTTCATTATTGCAAAAATCGAAAGTTAATTGTGAAAATTTTTTATATACTACGTTGTGAAATTGTTTATAAACCTATATGCAACAGAAAAAGTTCTGAGAACGTAACGAATAAATAAAGTGAATAATCTAAAACTATTAGTTATAAATACTAAGCAACTGCACAAGTAAATAGGGAATAAGGTGTATATACTTTAACGCTATTCATATTTAATTATTGTACATTGACTATTTCCTGCACGTAGAGAATAATTTCACCATACAAAAAGATTATCCAGTGGGCTGAATAAAATCGCCTTTTCTCAAGCATCGCATATTCATTCGTATGCCAGACTAATTGCGATGATTTAAATGCGTTGGAAAATTTACTATTGTTCTGTTTAGATTAGACCAATGCTTATCGGCATAATAAATTATTGAACAATACATAACAGCAGACGGATTGATAAAAGCATCGTACTCTAAATACCCTTGATATATCCATATTCACTGATACATTTTCAAACAAAGGGTATGAAATCATATGGTAAGTGTATTAATCATATGCTGCCTTCATATAATGTAAAATCATTCTCTATCTTCTTGTTACTCTTGAATGTGAATGTGTGTGTGAATGTTATGCATTGCTCTTCGAAGAGTTTTTATCGGTTTTGGCGCACCTGCTTGCGCACTCCAACACCACAACCACCATCAAAACACATGACGAATACAAAACAAAAGAAGTATTTGAAATATCTTGAGAAGAGCGCTATAAATGAATTGCATTTGCGTAACTTAATATACTACTCTAAAGGATCATCGATAAAAAATTTACATAAACAAGACATACTTGCGGCAGCTCACTAACTGATATGCAGACGTAACAAAATAAAATTAACTGTTACAGTGCGTTATTATTAAATTAATTAAGCTTTACGTTGATAAGTACTATTATTTTAAAGCACTGGCAACGTATTCAGTATAACCATTGAATTCTTAGCACTACATTGCCGAATAGATGTAATTCCTTTCGTGTTCAAGCCAATTACGAGTTCGGTGACGTTGACCATTTGCTTTTCAATTTAACTTTTTACCCAATTTGCCAGCGTCAGAGCCTCAAGAGCCTCCTTCGCACTCTGCAATTGCCTTTTTTTGCACAACTTATAGACAATCAATGGCACACACAACGCACACAACGAATACAATTATTTGTTTGAATTTTTTTATTTCCCGTTTATTACTTCCTTGCTTTCCTTTAATTTTTGTTGAGCAATATCGCGACTGTTGCTTGCTCTTCAACGCACCCAGCTGCTTTCTTTTTCATTCGCACTTACGTTCAATCTATTTACACGAAAAACAGCTGTTCATACGTAGAACAAAATCAACTCAATTGCTATCGATGTATCGATAAGTTAATTTCTTCGCATCGTCCAAGTGAGTATCTACGCATCAGCCGGCGTACGCGTCGTCTTCGTTTGACGTCGTGAGTATGACTGCCAGTCCCAGCAGTTGTCGCGCTATATATAAAAGTATGCGTAGTATACAGTGAGCGTAACTCCATTAAAGAGGCTTCGTGGGTAGCGTCTGTGAGAGAGTACCCGAGCGATTTTGATAGGCGATTTTCTGATAATACCATGCGGGTCGTTTTGTTTGACGAGGTATGTTTTTTGGGAAGGACAAAGGGAACCCATACTGTCAAACCTACTCAAAGTAAAGCCAATAATATCGTTACAATTTTACCGCTATCTGGGAATAATTCCTAGTAATCAAAATGATATTGGACATATAGGATCGGTCGGCATGAGTACAAACATGTAGTACGTACATTAAAACTGAAAGTATATACAAATTTATATCTAGACTGACTGCAATCATTTTGACAGACAATTTGTATTGATAAGAGGAACGTTTTAGTGTACACGCACACGTTATCATAATCCCCCATTAACATCTAGTCAGCAACAACTCCTAAATATTATGTACTCACAATTTTGCGATCAGAATTGTGTGATCCGTATCAGCATGCAATTAAGACAGTAGGACGTCAGTCTAGCTTAACTCATACCTAAATATTGTATATGGTATGTCCCAATTTTAACTGTGATATATGTATAAGTATTTATATATATGTAATGTAAAAGAGTCCCAGTCATATGCTTCTGTGTCAGTAAAGATGTGATTCACGCTGGTTAGAACTGATTTAAACCGTATATTGTATTGTAAAATTACAAAATATTGTGTTTCAAAGAGTTGTCAACATAGTTAATAATAAATTGTATTACGATTTTCTTTATTAATTGAACAGACATTTTGTTGTCAAACTGTCTTTAACATTCTTAATGGAAAACATTTATAAACTTTATACAAGTGAGCACGCTTTTGCCACATTTACTTCGAAACATTTAACGAAATCCAAAACACATACAAATACAATTTACAGAATTTTCACAATTTTTAAAAACAACTTTTTAGCTAGGTGTAAAAAAGGTTTAAGTAATTATGCGATTGGCATATTATTTAAAAGTCCATAATCAAAAAATACAAAAGAATGTTAAACAATTTTGAATGATGATAAATATATGTATAAATATATAATGGAATATATATTGCATGTGGTATGTGAGCGATTGTTAACAGATAATATAGAAATGTATACATAATTATTATGTAAACGTCCCTTCGTTGCAAATGACAATTCTTCCATATAAACCATAAATATTATATAATATGTTATAGTTTAACATAATTTCGCTGTTTGTTTTTATGTAGGTAATATAATTTGATTTTGTTCATTTAAAAATGATTTTCAACGGAAGTATTTGTTTGCACTGGTATCATAACCAGATTAGGAGCTTTGATTGACAACCTGCACATAGTTGGCCGGAAAGAGGCCATAACGGTTCTTGCACAACCCACGCCACCAGCCATCATCGATCTTCTCGATATGTGTGACGACATCATCAGGATCAAATGATATTTCATCATCATCCGCTGCCTGGTAATCGTATAGTGCAATTGCATGAATGCCGGTATCTTCCAAATAGTCAGCCAAATTATCGGAGTTTGCATAGATGGCCTCTTCCTGCAACTCCGCCGTTCCATTAGATGCTACAGATACAGCAGCTGGTACAGGAGATTGAGCAGCTGGCATTGGTGACGAAGATTTTAGCTCAGCTTGATTTTGATAAAGCGGCTCCTGTTCCGGTTGCGGCTCCGGCTCTGGTTGCGACTGTAGCTGCACTTGAGGTTGGGAGTGTGACTCACCTACAGACGTTTGCTGAGCAGCTTGCACGTGAGCTGGTGATTCTGGCTCACTTGATGGTGGCGTGGCTACTGTGTCAATCTCTATTTGTGGTACCACGTCTGGGGGTGGAGCGCTGACTTGCTGCTGTGCAGCTACAATCTCTTTGACGGCAGCAGCAGGTGCTTGTTGCACTACTTTTTGTTCAACCAAAGCCGGCTTTGCCACCTCAACATTCGTCGGCTCCTTAGGTATGACAATGGGCTCCTTGCGTGCAGGAGTCTCGGCTACCGGTGATTGCATTTGATTAAATGCGCTAATGGCATTGCCGATACCACCTGAGCGGCCAGTTTGAATGGCTGTACGACTGCCTTTGACTGGCGGAGTACGCGCCTCTTCGGCAGATGGTAGAGGTGTGTTCTCCACAATCGTCCGTTTGGCGGCCTCCTCACGGTCTCGTTTATCTTTCGCCTCACGTAAACGCTTCTGTTCCTCTGCTCGCTTTCGTGACTCCTCCTCAGAACTTTTAGCCAAATTCTCGAACTTAGCACGCAAATTTGACGGCTTGGCTCCTTCAATAATCGGCTTAACTTTGTGATCAACCTGACTGGCATGCTTTTGCGGTGCTTCAATGTGATCCCATCCAACGGCTGATTTGTCCTTGCGATCCTGCTGTACGCCAAACTTACCTCCGAATCCCTTCGAGTAATCTACAAAAGAAGACCTTTAGTAATCTATTCTATTTTACTTTATTCAAGCCCATCTTACCCTTCTGTGATTCGTGCTTTTCAACTTTTTCGATGTGATCCCAGCCTACTGCTGACTTATCCTTCCGATCTTCCTGCACACCAAACTTACCGCCAAAACCCTTGGAATAATCTGCAAAAGTTAATTGCTTTTGGTATCTATATGGTAATATTGTTGTTTTGTACGCTTAAACTTACCTTTCTGGGACTCATGCTTCTCCACCTTTTCAATATGATCCCAGCCAACGGCTGATTTATCCACGCGATTCGTTTGTACACCAAACTTTCCACCAAAACCTTCGCTATAGTCGACTTGCGATGCATGCTTGTCTACTTTGCCTTGGTAATCATGACCAACCGCAGACTTGTCCATGCGATCTTTTTCAACACCGAACTTGCCACCATAACCATATCCAGCATTCTGGTCCTTTAGTAACTGTTTCTTTTTGTTTAAATCAGACTTTTCCGTCTCCTCACGAAGTTTGTTCATGCTGTTGTAAATTGATTTTTTTTAAAGTCAGCAGAATGTTTTTGATGATGCATTGACCCAAATAAAATGACTCACTCAATGGCTCCGCCTCCATCACGTCCGCTGCCATCAATTGTTTTGGAGCCCCAGCGCTGCTCTTGTTCACTGACATCGTTTACAAAGTCGGGATCCGTTTCCCAGTCATCATCCTCAGCTGCGTTGGTTGCCTGTATCTGATGGCCAGCACTTGCTTTCCACATACTGACTTAGTCTTATCTGCATTCAACGTTGGCACCAACGATAAAAACAATGACAGGTTTTTTCTTGGAAAAAAATGTTGATAGTGCAGGGAGGGGCTGGTTCCGCCGAAAGCAAAAAAAAAGCCTTTGTTTCAGTACTCACTTATGTATAGTATAAATTTAGTTATCTATATAATTTAAAGTACTAATTAAAATTTAAAAAGCTAAATTTCTAATAGTCTTTCACTTTATAAAATTTATTTAAATGCACTGCACAAAACCAGAAAGTTAATTTTAATGAACCGGTGGAGTAATCGAACAAACGAAATCGATTAAATCATGTTCATATGAACGTCGTCAGCCGGCTCACAGTGTTGTACAGTGGCGGAATTCCAAAAGTGCGCCAATGTTTTCAAAAATTAATTTTTTCTTAATTATGTTTAGAAATAAACAATTTTAAAAACTATATTAAAGTTTTTCAAAACATGATGACACCTCAATCAGTCATCGTCCATCATAAAGTTGAGATTACTGATATGTATGTAGGTCAGAAGCTAAGATCTAAACTAACAAAACGAACTTTGTAGTAAGTCTTACACGAAAAAAGTCATACAAATGAATATAAGACAGTTCCATGACATGACGTAATTACGTACAGTAAGTAAGACTGTGGGCAATGTCTCTCATTGCCTTCTCTTTATCGCTCTCGCGTTTACAGCCGCTGGCTGAACCAGGGCTGCTGTAGAGTTATTTCAAATCGATGGCCATGTTTAAACTAAATGTGAGAAATAAAATAATAAATGTGAGAAAAAATAATAAATAAAACGTAAAACTATAAGAATATATATTAATTAATATCACACATCGCCAGTAGTAATAATTCGTCAAGCATAGAATGAATTAAGCAATAACCGTAGTCTTTATATTATTTTGTGTGTGCCACTACCAACGGCTCCACTCTAACAGCACCCGCTAAACTTATAGACTGTTACTCTCAGATCTAATTCGCCGGCATTTGCTCAGCAAATGTATAAAATCACCTGACGACTGAGCAACGCACTCAGTATTTATTTCACGCCGCCCAGAGTTCGCAACGCTTAACGGACCTTTACGTTGTACGTATTTTGAGAGAATATCACTTTGTAAATTTTTAGAATTCCTCTCTAGTTACTACTTTGTTTATTTTCACTGTGTCTTTTGTAAATATATAATTGTGCATACATGCATTCACCCAACCATATCTGCTGATGTAGAAGTGAATAACATACTAAAGTGAAGAGTAATTCAGTGTGCAAATAAAGTGTATAAAGAATCTGTCTACGTATTCATTTTTAGGTGCGCCAAATAGGAACAATATAATTATAAATATATTGTATATAAAATAGAGTAGTCCTTTTCTATGGCACGAAAAGCGCATACATACATACATAGAAGAATCTATGTCGACGCTATTGCATGGATATGTACATATGTAATTTGGCACATTGCTTTGGATAAAAAAGATGACATCATCAAATGTTCAAATGAAGCTGTGCGAACGCTCAATCGCTAGCCATTGCTCATATACGCTCTCTATTTGTGTGCTCTCATTCGCAGACGCGTGCGACTTCCAGCCAAAGTTTTTAATTTAAAGCATATGCATATTTACGTATGTATGTGTATCAGTCGACCTGATGGATGCCTTACTGTCGAAAAATAATTGAATTTATCCATTCTGCGCCTCCATCTTCGCTGTGCTATCTTGAGTGGCAATCAGCTAAATTGCTCTTACTGAAACTACAGTAAAACCTTTGTGCACATACAATACATACTACAACTATACTATTATAAAAAAAAATCACGATAAATGAATGCAATTAAAATATGAAGGTTGCAAGGTACAGTCAGTCGCGTAACAACTTGAATTACTCTTTATGAGCGACATCTAAAAATTATTCACATATTTTTCTATCAGGTCACGAGTTATTAACTGCTTCATAAAAATGCGATATTACGGAAATATATTAAGGTCTCGCTAAACATTACGGTTGCTGAGCAACTTTCCAGAAAATCCAGTTCCACTCTTGCGCTCTTTTTGGGCGTTCGCCCGTTCAGCCTCCCGTCTTTGACGTCACAGTTAAGCGCTTCTGAATATCAGCTTATGTACATATTATGATTCATGATCAGTGTTTCAATTAGATGAGGTGTAGGTCATATGAATCATATGAGCTATTTATAGAAACATTATTAGCATTCAGTTCAGATTATGTTATTGTTGACATTTTTCTAAAAAAGCCTTTTGCACGAATTACAAGCTCAATGTTTTTATAGTTATTCTGTTTTCCACATAGCAATGCTAATTTACAGAAGAGGAATGAAGAGAATAGAGAATACAAAAGTATGTGTGTGTGCGTGTATAACAAAGTTAAAACCGGTTCCAGCGACAACATTTTTAAGCATTTTTTTCCTATTTGTTTATAAGTTTGTGAGCCTAGGCGTTGGTTTTGTGTTTTTGAATTGCGCCACGTCATGATTTTTCTTTTTATTTAGTTTCTCCTTTTCGTATTGTTGACTTTCTACGCCAGGCGCTCGGCATACAAATTTGTTGTGTATGCTTTGGTTGCTGTATAATTAACTGTTGTCATTTTTCGGCATATCGATTTTGGTTAATGTAAGGTACATAAAACAAGTAAAGTTGATGCCTAACTGAATGAACCACATGCAGAATGAGCTCATCCAGACACCCACTTGGATCAGTTTCCATAAATGAAACGTCTGCTCTATCACGCATACGCAACTTTGACTGCGCCCAAAAAGTCTTAACTTATCAACTAACCTAATTTCATATAAAAACTTTCACTCAAACATTTAACTGCATAGCGTTGGAAAAGCAAAACCATGTCGACTATCGCTGTGTTTGTGTTGAGGTGCCGCAAATACTACGCGGCGAATACGTATTAGCCGCAACCATGAAGCATCGCATGTTTGGCCCTCATGGTTGATGATGTCATGCTGGCGACAGGTTTCCGTATTCCCGTGGCTATTTTCTGTATAGCTCGGCCTTGTCGCAACCCAATTTGCGGGCCCTTTTTAATCGAGGCTCTTGTGTCTAATCGTTATATCATTATATATAATTTTTCTCTTGTCTGTTTTGCATTTACAGATCTTAAATTACAACCAAATCCAACTAAATAAACTAGAATCATGAGCTCCGCTGAGTACTACCCATTCAAGGTGAGTATCAATAGATAATACATTTTTGGAGATACTTTCAAAGATTATTAAATGGCCGATTACCAGTAATTATTACCCTTTAATTGAAACGATTATTCCAAGTGCGTTCTTGAAAAATCTTATCTATATAGAGCTGACAAAAGGAGAGAGAAAAATGAAAGATAACTGTAAATAAGAGACAAGAAATAATAACAATACGTACAAAAATTTTTCTTAATTTTGCTGGACTTTAGATAAGGAAGCATTTACATATTTTTTGAAATTCATTCCATTTCCAATTCAGGAAGCTGAGTCAATTGTCTGGGGAATACGTGCAGTAGCTGCACTTTAAACAATTATGCCCGATTATTCATAGTCATTTTGTGCAGTAATTACGTATGCATTGCATTTGCCAGAAAAGACTCATGTGTCATGATGACTCATTTGCTATTCACAGTGCACGCCTACCGTTTACCCCGCGGACCCCTTCGATCCCGTTGAGGATGCCGCTATTCTGCGAAAGGCCATGAAAGGCTTCGGCACTGACGAGAAGGCCATCATTGAGATTCTTGCCCGTCGCGGCATTGTCCAGCGTCTGGAGATCGCCGAAGCATTCAAGACTGCCTACGGCAAAGATTTGATTTCGGATTTGAAATCAGAGCTGGGCGGCAAGTTTGAGGATGTGATCGTGGCTCTAATGACCCCTCTGCCACAGTTCTACGCACAGGAATTGCACGACGCCATCTCCGGAGTTGGCACCGATGAGGAGGCCATTATTGAGATTCTGTGCACTTTGTCCAACTATGGCATCAAAACTATTGCCCAGTTCTACGAACAGAGCTTCGGCAAATCCCTAGAGTCTGACCTGAAAGGCGATACCAGTGGCCACTTTAAGCGCCTTTGTGTATCGTTGGTTCAGGGAAATCGTGATGAGAACCAGGGTGTCGATGAGGCGGCCGCCATAGCCGATGCCCAAGCGCTCTATGATGCCGGCGAAGGCCAGTGGGGCACTGATGAGTCCACTTTCAACTCGATTCTGATCACACGCTCGTACCCTCAATTGCGTCAAATTTTGATTGAATACGAGAATCTCACCGGCAATGATATTGAGAAGGCAATTAAGCGCGAGTTCAGCGGCTCCGTAGAGAAGGGTTTCTTGGCCATCGGTAAGTCATATATTTATAAGTGCAGATTGTAATATTTAAATTCACATTTTTTGTATACTCTTTCATAGTCAAGTGCTGCAAGTCCAAAATTGATTACTTCTCTGAGCGTCTGCATGATTCCATGGCCGGTCTGGGCACCAAGGATAAGACGTTGATTCGTATCATTGTCAGCCGCTCCGAGATCGATCTGGGTGACATCAAGGAAGCATTCCAAAACAAGTACGGCAAGAGCCTGGAATCCTGGATCAAGGTAAATAACCGTTTCAATTATTTATATAAATTTTGTTATGCATGTTAACTACATTTGCGGTGTTGGGCACGAAATTTGCACATTTTAACATACATTTATTCAAAATTCGTCATATGTGTATATCTACTCTGCAAATGCAGCTCAAGTTCTAAAAATTGTCAATTTCATATCTAAAAGCAGTTAACAGCTGTTAAGGTTTTTGGAAAAAGCTTTAGCCAAAAGCGCTCTGTTGCTTTACATAGCCACAACAGTCAGTCAACAGACAGCGTGTACCATTCAAATTATTCCCATGTTAGCTCACGTTTGCTTTAATAATTACTTCATTTGTCTGCTGCATAAACATTAAAATTTGCCATATTCTATATTTTTAGGGCGATACATCTGGCGATTATAAACGTGCCCTATTGGCTATTGTTGGATTCTAAAAAAGAAATACAAGTCCCACCCAACAATCCAAGAAAAAATATAAATATTGTCACTGTCGTATCTGTTCCATGCCTTAAGCACAAACAAATTGTACAAAAATTGACTACGGAATAGATGAAGAGCAAAAGCATATACAAATCTCATATATGTATATAAATATCTACGAATGCTAAAGTAGAAAACATAATTTTCAATAAACGCAGTGCATTTAATGAGGCCTACCTACAATCACATCACATGTTAAAATTTATACATAGTCCTATGCACACTCATTGCACCATAGTCTTACTAAAATTTTAATTATATATACAAATATTCTACAAAGCTCTATTTGTAGCTTATGATTTACTTATTACTCGAACTTCCTTTGGAACAAATTTTCAATTACGATCTTCTTAAATAAATACTGAAGAGTACAATCAAAAGTAAATCGAATCAAATTAATGTAACCGCCATTTCGTACTGCTACCACTTTAAAAGTTTTTACCGTTACCGTTGCTTTTTATTCTTATTGCGCTGTTAACGTAAGCGGATTACTGTAATTCATCCTTGCTAGCTAAAATACTAACAGCGTGCCTGGCACACCAACTAATATGGGTCCAGCGGTTGTATTCTTGATTAGCACACGCAACTAAGAACAACAACAACAACAAAAATGTATACAAAATAACGCGTTTAATGCTCTTGCTCTTTTTACGCTTCTCTCATCGACGACGTGTTCATTGCATTCCTACACATACAAACACAGGAGGATGCGAACAGCGAAATCGGATATTTGCTTGTGACGCTCGTCGCTTGGTAGAAGAGCAGCAGTGTGGCCAAGTATAAGAATTTTAAGCTCTTATACAACAGTGCAATAGAAATGCCAAAAAGATGCATTTTCGAAGACAGCAATATATTGAAATTATTAGTGTTGTGAACTGTTTCAATTCCAATTATTATTCAAATTGAAATATCTTTTCAAGTATTTTTCAAAGGCAACCTTTGTAATAACGTATAACGTTCTTATTTCTCTATCTATTGCGAAATTAATTTTATTTAAATACCTTTTGTATATTTTGTATACATTTTATTTGTGTATTATATATTGTAGAACTATTTTGTGCTTGTGCTATTAACAAAAATATTAATAATAAAAACCAAAGGTTCAAGTTGCAAAATCTAGTGTTTTGAAGTAAAACCCGCAAATCTTTTTACGTTTCATTTACAGGATGATATATCCGGCGATTACAGTTATGTACTGCAGTGTTTGGCCTCATACTAAATTTACAATAATAATAAAAATACATTACAAATTATAATTTGTGGAATTTCTTCGCTTTCCATAGGAAACTTTTAACCTAATTTTAAAAACGTTGTGAAAAATATATGCCTTTTATTTCTTAAAATTCGTTGTCTTTTACCGGGTCTTAAGTAGAATCAACTACTATTAATAACCAAAAGAGAACTTCTTAAATGTACTAAAATAAAGTTTATGTGACTGGTCTCCTACTTGGCCACACGCTCCTGGTATGCGGCCCAGAGACGATCCCGGTACATGACCGCCGCCTTCTCCATGTTCGGAGCTTGGAGAATACCTCGTCCCACTACGCCAATATCTGCTCCTCGGTCCTTAACCACATGCTCGGGCGACTGATACTGTTGACCTAATTTGTCGACTCCCTCGTCGATCTTAACGCCCGGCGTCAGCTGTATGAGACCAGGAAACGCAAAGCAACTGGCAGATTGGCAGACTACTCCAGCCACAAAATCTACATCTCCACCTTCGGTTGCGATTTTATTGCTGCACTCCTTATATTTGTCGTCAATTAGATTTCCACTTGTTGACATTTCCGCTAGTAGGAAAACGCCGCGATCCTCAGAGGTATCCGAGAGTGCGGCCTTAAGACCCTGTATTACGCTGCGTCCGGGCAGCGTATGTGCCGTCACCAGATCAGCCCATTTAGCTATGTTATACATACCCTGCCCGTACTGAAGCGAAACCGTGTTGCCAATGTCCGCAAACTTGCGATCTTCCATAATCAGGAAATTGTGACGCTTGGCCAGTACTTGAAGATTGGTAATGAAAGCCTTGCTAAAATCCTCCACTATATCCACATGGGTCTTCAACAAACAAATATACGGACCGCACTTATCTGCAATATCCAAAATAGCATCGGCCTTGGTCAGATCAGCAGCAAGGCAGAGATTCGTTTGCTTGCTGGCCATCAGGTTGAAGAGACGCTTTGCCAATGGACTTTTTGCCAAGCTGGCACGACTCTCGTAGGTGAGCTTAGTACGCGAAAAGTCATTTGCTGTGGGCATCGAATGAAGATCTTAATTATTAATTATTATTATTGTACTTAATTTAATTTTTCATTTTAGTTCTCGAATTGGCCTAAAAGGAAATCTATATTAAACAATATGCAAACTATATCCATCATAAATAGATTTCCTTATTAGTTAATTTAATAATGTGGCGTATAATACCAATAAAAGTTATTACATAGATCCATCTGGCTTTTTTGAAGCACTAATAAAATGAGGCAAAATAATCTATCATACTATATAATTGAGTCATAAGTCATATCATACCTAATATAATTAACGTGTCGCAGCCAGACGAATTCAAAAAGATTGGATAATTTACCGTAATGAATATATCATATATATAATTTTACTGGGGACCTGCCCTAATTGAAAATGTTTTGATGTTGGTGCCGGGGCTGGCATTAGCACCGAGTTGTCTACTCGTCCAATCTAAGAGCTAAATGAACACGAGCGTATTCCATGCTTGGAATATGTATGTATAAATGTATTACAGTCCCATATCTGGGCTCTCTTTCACTTACGGGCAACGCTCTTATCACCGCCAATAAACGAGCCATCACTGTTTATCTGAACTGCCGCAATATACTTGGCTACTGCATCCACAGTGGATCGCTCTATCCGACCCTCCTCGTGGAGTGTGTTCAGCAGGAATGAGAGTGTGAATAGGGAATGCATGCGGACACCATGCTTTGCTATGTTGGCAACGCCACCCTGTTCACGATCGACTACAACAACAGCATCGGTGACAACAATGCCTTCACTTTGCAGGTCGCGCACCGTATCCAAAATGCTTGATCCAGAAGTAACGACATCCTCCACAATCAAACACGTGTCACCGGCTTGATATATACCCTCGATAAGCTTTTTGGTACCATACGCTTTTGCTTCTTTCCGACGCACCAACATAGGTGTATGCTGTTGCAGGGACACGATGGTGGCAAGAGGTAGAGCAGTATAAGGAACGCCACAGACATGCTTAGAGTTCAACTCCAATTCCTTGATTTGTGCCACAAGCAAGTCGGACACATTTTGCTGCAATCAGCACAAAAATAA
>JABVZX010000352.1:4584469-4597884 GCA_020883565.1 Drosophila pachea
CTCAATACATTGATAACTACAAAAAGTATGAAACTACATTCAATTGAATATGCATAAGAAAACAAAATAAAACCAGGTATTGAGAATCCTGAGCAAATGCTGCGATTAGCAACAAGTTTTTCTTTTTTTTAGCATTTCCACAGTACGGAAAAGGTTAATTTTAAGTCTCTTAAGAAGAGTCCTATTGTATGTAAAACCCTAAGGATAAATGGAGGCTAAGAACCGTTGTTGAAAGCGCCGTCTTATATTCCTTTAAACATACTCAAGGCAATTATACTGCCAACTATAGGAATAATAAGATTGCAACACCTTCCTCAGGCTCGGAAAACTTGCTGCCTAACGCTCATTTGTGTTATACTTAACACACGCAGATGTACAAAAAAATTTACAATGTAAAGGAAAGTTTTAACGAAAGCATTATGTTTATAGGTTTTCTCTCGTTTTTTGTTTTTTTTTTTTTTTACTTTCGTTTTTTTGTTTTTTGTTTTTTATGTATATTAGTTTGAAGCGTTCCGTATAACTATATGTAAATATGCTGATAAAACGTATATTGGTATGGTTTCGATCTTTACATAAATCTCGTTATTCTCAAAAAATGCTATGTATTTGAACAGTTAATTACGATTTCACTTGCACGAAGTGTTTGCACTTTATTTCGGTTATTGTTTTATGCCTTTCATTCATCATAGACGTTATCCATTTTCATAATTCTCTTCCGTTTTTCATTTTCTTATAATTACTCATCTTCGTAGAGGTTTGTCTTTTGCATTTATAAAAATATTTGTTTATTGAGTTTTATTGCAGTTATTGTTGCATTACTTTAGAGCGGTACTGTTCTATTTTCTTTTTGATCGGTTATATATATTAGGTATATATAAACAATATATATATATACGTTTGGGATATTGTATTTTAAGATTATATCTTTTGGTTTTTTTTTTCCTTTTGGTAAGCATGGTAGGTTGGCTATGGCTATAGAGTATACTTGTGTATTCTATATGGTATATTGTAATTGTCCAGATTGTGATTTCTTATCTTGCATTGGATAGTTGGTTTATGATTTAAACGATGACTGGAAGTTCGGCATGCAAAGATGCAAGCATGTATTGCATTCAAATGTTTAGTGTTTGCTTCGCTTTGAACATTAGATTTAAAAATTCTTAAAAATACTTGACGACATCTTCTGATCTTCTCGTAATAGTTCAAATAAAAAATATAAGACTAGAATTATATGTATATATATATATATAAGCATCGACACTATATATATATATATATACATATAACGTCACATTTTGACTTAATTAATATGCGCTTCAAAGTAATTTTTCCTTTTATCTGTAGAATCTTGGAAACTTATTCTAGGTACATCTTTTGTTAAAGTTTTTCACAAAAGTAAATAAAACAAAAACAAAAAGAAAATGTAAAGGAAAAATTGTGTAAAAAGAAAATTGCACATCGATTTGTTTGTTCCATTAAATATTTTACGCTTAGACATAAAAGCTTTCTCTTCTCATTTAATAAGTTTTTAGTTTATGCAGCAAAGATCACAGATCCTCATCAAAGAAACGAAAGCTAAACCATGCGTATTTATATTTTAACTTGAAAAGGACCCAAAACTGAAATTTAGTTTCTTTCCCTTCTCTTTTGTACATTTCAATTGCTATGCTTTACTTAACTGTTTGTGCGAAGTGTTTAACTGAAAGAACCAAAGTTAAAGAACTGAACGTGTTGTTAACAAAATTCAACTAATATGTAAACATTGTTGTGAAATTTCTTTTCTGTCTTCTTCTTTATGTAATTGTTGTTTTAGTTGTTGTTGAGAGGGTTATTAGATATGGATGACGCTCAGCAGGACATTCGGTAAACTCTCAATACATTTCAAAGGCAGCTCAGCTTTTGCCAACAACTTGCAGCTATTCACAATTTGTTGGCAACAACTTAGCCGCCCCTTGTGGCATGAAATGTTATTGAGAATTTACCAAAAGTCCTTGTACGAACCTCAGGAACCATGTAGCGTATTATTTTGCGCATTGTTAGTGGCAGTTCCACTCACATTCTGCGCAGAGACCTCCGATTTAACGCGGCGCGCAATGTGCGAACGCGTGTGCTTGCGCAAGTGATCCTTGCGATAGAAACCTGAATGTAACGAAAGGAATCATACGTTACAAATGATTGATAACACTTGAATGGCATTATGAACTGCGCTCTTGCGAGGATTTACCTTTGCCACACTCAATGCAGACGTGCTTCTTCTCACCCGAGTGTATGACAATGTGCAAAGTGAGCTGCTCCTTGCGCTTGAAAGACTTCATGCAAATCTGTGGAAAGAACAATAGAAAAATAGATTATTCTATGATCATTATGGCTGGCCTCAGTCCGACACTTACATTGCACACATGCGGCCTGTCCGGTATGTGAGATAGCTTGTGCCTGGTCAAATGATCCTTGCGTTTGAGCGCCGCATTACAAATATCGCAGACAAAGCGTCGCTCCACGGCATGTGAAATGACGTGCTGCTCAATCAGGCTCCGATCTGGATAAGCCATCTGGCATTCGGGGCAACAGTACAGTGTGGAGCCATCCAAAGCCTTCGTTTCACGTATTTCTCCAGGCTTCGGTCGCGGTTTCTTCTCCTTTGGTGGTTTCTTCTTTTTAGCCTTCTTGCCGGTGCTGGTGGTGCCTGTGGCATTCGTGGTACCCACCGCCGCAGTGCTCGAGACGGCTGCTCCATTGCTAACCGCACCGTTCGCATTGCCGTTGACACCGTTAGTGGCTCCGCCATTGGCCAACGCAGAGCCATTTGCATCTGTCATGTTGGTCATGTGACCGCCGTGCTCCATCCCAACTAGACCGCCATTGTGATGTGGTCCGCCGTTGGCGCCATTGTTACTCGGCGTTAATGCCACGCCCCCCAATGCTAAACTGGCCAAATTGGTGCCATTCTTCAGGACATCGCCGGTGGACTCCTTCTTTATTGTTTCCGAATATTTGAGGAAGTGTTGTATGGAGATTGGCAGTGTTGCAGATAGCAAATGGGATGAATAATCGACAGTGTTGGCCGTATTGGCCAGAGTTTGCCACGACTGATTGACATTCTGTAAAATTTGCTGGTTGAGGACTGCGAAAGTTGGAAAAATAGGTGAGTATTCATATTTACGCTAGAATCACCTCCACCCAATAACCAATGACAGCCTAAATAATATCCCACATAAGATCTCTTTGAAATATATGTATATAGAGTATTCAGTATTCAATGCTGCCATAAGATCAAAACTCTGATGTCTCCTGCTGGTCTTAATAATGATGCTGATGGACACACCCAGGACAAATATCCAGAAGGTCCCCCTAACCTTGCATTTCTACACACGAGCTCCCGCACAATGCGCATTCCTGGTAAATGTGTCTACACCCACTTCAGAGCCAGCAGTTCATGCATTATCTAATAGCTTCCTGGATAATTTTCCAGCTGTAAGAAACAAGAAAAGCAAAGCCGAAAAAACCTACCCCAACAACAAAAAGCTTTGGGTTTTTCGCGAACACACAACCGGCGCATGTACATATATATACAGATGAATGTATCTGGGTGTGCGTGTGTGTGTGTATTTGAGGGTTCGTGTGTGTGTCTATGCGAATAGGCTCAATTCTATTTTCTTGAAAATCCCAGGCTGCCCCCTTTCCACACATCTCCAATAACTGCCGCCAAGGACACATGACATGCCGCATCCCTAAGCAAGCCTAACCCCTCCACCGCCCTAACTCCAAGCCCGGTCCGCCTTACCCTGTGCACCCCTTGGCTCGTGCCTTTGGGTTCAGACTCGAATTTTCAGGCTGCTCTTTTAAAGTTAATACACCCACGTGGAAAACGTCTGTTCGGATGTTTTTGTGTAAGTGTGTATGGGTGTGTGCGAAAAGTTTTCGTGCGACAACAAGTAAACACAATTTCTTAAAACATGGTAATAGGAAATACACACTCACACAAGGGTTCATAAATTGTTGGCAGATAAAAGTTGTTGAGCGCTCCACAAAGTATGCTACAAAATCTCAATCCAGACAGGACGGACCAATTTTTTCTTCTTTTTATATAAATAACATTTCAGCAGTTGCCAATCCAGTGAAGCCAGCAATGCGGGGGCGGTGCGCACGAAGAATAATGTGCGTCCTTGAAAATACAGGCCATATAACAGATAGCAACCCAAAAAAAAAAAGTGGAGAAGCACGCAGAGGAAAAGCGAAGCAAAGCCTACAACATATACTCCCCCCCCCCACAATATGAACCACCGCGCTCCCTATCCCAATCATGTAAGCCCCCGCTCTCTGCCACCCAACACATTGAATTCCTTCTCACTCCTGAGCTCCTCCAGCCGCTTGGGTCGCCGACTCACCTTCTTCCCGGTCTCGTTCAATTTTTGGATGGATTTTACCCTTATGATCCACTGCAGCGGCCGCATTCAAAAAGTTTAGATCACTCTGCGGTTGCGAGTACGGTATGGATATATTTTGTCCATATTGCATATTATTGGCCGCCGAAACTGTAAAACAAAAAAAATCATAGAGAGTCTCATTAGTAACTATTACTGAAAATACAAAAAAAGTTATATTTTTTTGTGAGGTTAGGTTATATTTACACATGCTTGAAATTGCGCTAGAATCACAGCCTTAGTTTGTTACTTTATATATATAATTAACTGTCTTGAATATATATATACATATACAACATATATTTTTATATGCTTTGTATAATTTTTGTGTACACAAGCTATGTTAAATTTGTTAAAATTTGTTTAATACGAGGCCGCCGCAAGCGAGCTCCAGCAACGACTAGCTACAACTGACTGGGGCCTGCGTCTGGTTGAGCAGCAGTAGCTGCTACAGCTGGCCGCGACGACATACACACGCACACACACATATACAACGAACGAGGATCGGGTGCCGGCTACAAGCGGGCGGCCATTCGTTTCTCAGCACGACGCCTGGTAATGTCCCACTGCCGTACGATTTACTCTTCGTGGGTGCGTCTTTGCGTGAGAGTGTGTGTGTGTGTATGTTTGCATACATATACATCAAGTAAGTGGCTGTCTGTGTGCTCGTACTTTGTTATAGTTGGCAACACTGGCTGCTGACGGCTGACACGCGTGAGTTGTTGTTGTCGCTGCTGCTGCCGTTACTTTTACACAGCTGTGGGCATGTCTGCCTGCCTGTTTCATACCTCCATTCAGGCGGACCGCCCGTCCGCCTCTAGTCTCTCTTTCGCCGGCGTCGGCGTTGTCGGCGTCGCCGCCGCTCTGCCGTCTGCCAAGGCCAAATTTTCTGCCCACACATACATGCACACGAAGCGAGAGAGCAGCACACGTGCAAGCCACGCATACATAGGAAAAAGGAAATTAAAATTGAAAATGCCGGCCCTACCGACGCGCCTCGAATGTATGCTACACACCAACACATGTACCCAATACGGTGTATGTCGAGCTGCGTCTGTGTGCCTACTTTTCGGCGTTGCCTTTTGCACCAACATTTTGCCGGGTGCTCGTTTTTATTAATAAATATTTTCTGGCTGTTGCCAATTGGCCCGGTTTTTTGTTAGTATTTTTTCTTTACATTTGCTTCCTTTTTCCTGATGAAATGATTGTATACATACTGAATGGAGGCGCTCTGGACAGAGTGGGGCATACGTAGGCAAAGGCAACAGCGACAACAGGCAATGCACTAACAAAAAAGGTTACAAATTTAATAATAATAAAAAAAAGGCGAAATATTTAAAAGCGGAATATGTTGAGCGACTGTGTGCCCATCTGTGGGTGTATTTGTGTGTGTGTTTGCGTGTGTATACGATAGATGCCTGCCGGTCCCTCGTATAAATTAACTTGTGACCTTGCATTATAATTCAACACATTTCTTATGCTTTAATGCCCTTTGTGAGCGTGAGTGTTGCTACAGTGGCATAACAAACTCGAGCATACTTTTTGGGTAAGCGAATTTAATACGCTAACCTCAATTAGTCAGGTCATATGTATGTGTGTGTCCATGGATGTGTGAGCATGGCAGTAAGGGGTGAGAGAGAAAGATTGTCTTTCTTGGGTAAATAAAGGAAACAGTCTAATGGGATCTAATAAGGAAAGGCAGCACCCCAGAAGGTTAAGACTGAAACAATTGACTAGCGAACCGAGAAACGCAGCAAATGGGATCCTTCCGAAAGAGAAGGAACGACTTAAGATAAAAATTCAAGCAACTAGACTCAAAGACTATATTTAATTTAATTAGATATAGTAATTTTATTTACATTAGACCCATCAATATAAAGAGTAAGAGTCATCAAACAAACGAAAAAATAGTGTACTCCCCGTTTCAATTCCATTTGCTTTGACAAAGCCGGCAGGAAAACTATATCTTCATAAATGTAGTTTTTCAAATGGAACTAGCCATAATATTTAGGCGGAGGATATTGTATGCACAGGAAAAATCGATTTATATATTAAGCAGGAAAAATCTCGACCGCGCCATTGCTTTATGAGAATGAACGAGGCGAGTAAAAGCTATGTTAATCAAATATTATCCAAGCAATTAAATTGCCCACCACACAAATAAACAATGTAAGCAGTTAGACAAATGCAAGACTTATGTAGCAGTAATTAATCAACTGAACAGAATGAGTGGAGCGACTAAAAGGCATTCCCCAAAATGTAGACAACGAAAAGTGACAGAAAAAGCCAACTGCCCATAAAAATGACAAAACACGGAATAACAAAAATCAACACACACACATATACTCAAACAAGTTAACAAAACAAAAACGAAACGGAATATGGAACGGGTGAATAAGCCAGGCAGATATGCAGAACAGAATTGACAGACGCACGGAAATACTGGGCTAAGCCTGGGTGGATACAAGCAACGGACAACGTCGAGCGTCAACGGCCAAGTTGAAAGCATGCGCTCCATTTTCCATCATCGTACCACCGGCATTGTCGTTATAACATTTCACTTTTCACTTCACTTTCACATGGGCCACACAACAACGACCAGAAGCAGCAGGAGCGCCGACAGGACGAGCACAACGAGAACGGATGAGTAAGAGAAAAACAGCCGAACCAAGTTTCAGGTTGTTGTTGTTGCTGCTGCCTAGCAACGAGTTAAAGTCGGTGAAAACTGAAACACGGCCAAGCGAGAGTGAGAGCTCACCCAACTGCTGAAGAGAGTCAGTGTAAAGAGAGTGAGAGCAAGAGCGCGCGCTTTTGCATGTGTGCGTGTGTGAGAGAGTGTATCTGTTGGGCGCACGCTCTCCAACCCGCAACATGGCGACGACCATAGGTTTGAGTCGTAATGCTAAAGTGGAACAAAATGGAAAGGAATTCGCTAGGTTTGGGGAACGTAATGGAAAAGATGGCGCTGCGCTCTGTGTGCCTACTTTTAAGTGTGTTTATAGTGCCGGCACACACAACGAAAAAGAGAGAGTGTGTGGTAGAGAGCGCGCGCGCAACAGCAACACATATAAATAAAAAAAAATAAATATACATATATAAATATATATACATATAACAGCTGAGAGACTGAGAGAGCGAGTGAGGTTAGCAAAAACTGCAACCCCTATTAGAGTTGGGGATTTTAACGCCCGCTGTTAGGGGTTTGGGCACGTGAAGCGAGACACGGCGCCAGTCGCCAGAGTTTGAGTCATCAGCGACAGCAAAAACAGCAGCTACAACAACAGCAATAACAACAATAAGCCACTCAAACCTCAACAGAGTTGCCAGAAGCAGCTTTAATACTTAAAGCTACCATACGATAGGAAAAAGCTTTACTTGGCTTTATTGTTTTACACTTGCCTGCGTTTTGTGCGGGTTAGGGGTAATAACGCAGTGGAAAGAGCTGGTATCTAACTCAATTACATACACACCCAATGTGCTCATACATTAACTCTACATATGTGCACATACTCACACTCCCAGACAAGTAAAACATAGGCACATACAGTGAATACTTCGTTGACGAAGTTTTTTACTTGTATTCAATTTCAAAGTTTTTGCAAAGTTTCTAATCGAACTTAACTGCTGGGGAGTTACACAATAATTAGATTGTACACTAAACAAATAAAGTTAAGGAATAAAAACTTTATTGTCGAACAAGACCATGGAATATCAACCATCTAAATGTAGAATTGACTGGTTTACATATATTATATTTTTGACCCTTTTGGATGTTTCCCTCTCGAACGAGTTTTTACTGTATGTACTTATATATATCTACACCTAAAGTCTGACAGACTTGTAAGCACGCGCATTTTTAGTGTTGCATAGCGCCAGGCGCTGCCTGCGTCGTGGGGGTGCAAACCCAGCCAGCATACGCTCGCACTCACACTCCTACCCACACTCCCCTGTACGCGCTCACATACTCACACACATAAACACAGTCCTTTATGTACACATAGAAATATGTACAGGAGTGCAAATAATTTATGGGGGGTTGCGACCCTCTTGGCCAACCGCAATATTATCACATACAATCGCCATACAAGCCGCCTGGCTGGTCATTTGCATGACATATTGAATTATCTACAGATCGTATTAATACAACGATCGGAACATAATACTACAATATTATACATATATTATGAAGGAGCCTAAGCACATGGCTAATTTCTAATACCCAACCCCTAACGGACGCTCTCCCACACTCACTCTCTTTCGCTCTTTCTCTTACTTTTTCACACAATCCCACCCCGTGCGGCGCTTTGTCATCGTTTAAACGGAAAAATCAATGAACCACAAATGTTTTCGTTTATTTCCTTTTGTTTACAGTATTTTCTTCTTATTTTCATTGCATTTTGCTGAAGAATTATAATTAATTTGTCTTGAACAATATCATATACTCTTAAAGAAAAGCCCCAAGCTATGGACATTTTATGTAAATTGAGAAGCCAAAAAGGTAAACAAATTTTTAATTCCAGGTGCTTAACTTGGAAGATATTCCCAGTGATCACATTTTTGGGCAGAAAACAATCGAGATTCAATATTATTCAGAACCTGAATACTTACTTAATTAGGAATCAACGACATTACACATAATCCACGCGATGGAATATGTTTTTTTAACTCCTATTTGCAGCCATTTTATGTCTTAAAAAGAAGATTGTCGTTTCTAAACAAGATATCGTAGTAGTATTTGAGCTGGGTAAACAGCTGGGCTCTCTATCTAGCGGTCAATATTATTCAACTAGAGCTAGAGAAATTAAAGATTTTAACAAATCGAAGTTTGTCCGCTTCGTGTCGATATCAGAATTCATATGTCTGTGATTTATTGAACAAGAAATGCTATCAACAAGTTTATATATCTTTCCTATAAAAAAAAAAAAAAACTGGACTCTTAAAACGATAAGCTAGCTAAAGAGCGTCAAGAAATGTGGGCTCAGTAGGGAGAGAAAAGATCGCTGAGCCGCGAGCTGACAAGGGGCAATAGCGGTCTACCTGCATGGGCTAGCTGCAGTGCCACGCACAAACTCACGCACTCACAGACTTTCATAGATAAAAGAGCAAAACCCACACATACACACATGCTGTCACACGCATAGACACATTTTCCTACGGTTGCAGGTAAAAGAAAAAAAAAAAGAGAAACGAAATGAATAAAATGAAAAACCGAAATGAAATAAAATAAAACGCTAAACTGGAAATGTAATGCGTACAGCTGAAAAGCCGGGGATCAATGAACTGTACAAAACAGTAGCCAACGGAACTGGTACCGGAGGCGACTTCGAATTCGAATTCGATTTCAAGTTTAGGTATGAGTTTTAGACTAAGGGTTCTTTAGTATTATGACTGGGTGCGAAATGCATTTCAGTGCATGGAGAGGGTAATTAATTATTCCACTGAATGCAACTAATTATAATTGATAAAATGATGGAGGCAATGGCGGTTGCCTGGCACATGGATATGGATATGGCGAAGCAGACTGGGGAAGGAAATTTGCGCAGTCAGCAAAAGCTGCATAATGTCGACTATGCTAACTACCATAAACCTGTTGAGCAATATGCCACATCGAATATGGGGAACGAACACAAAATTCAATGAATGGAATGAAGTAGATAATATGAAGTTCTTCCAAGCTGACTAAGTGAACATGTAAATAAAAAATCATTCTAAAAAGGTGCACTAGAGACCGATCAAAGCCACTGAAAGTTGTAAAATAACTAGTTCAATTTGCATAGTCCTAGTTGAGTTTGCAGATTAGTTGCTTTGAACTTTATCTGAACGAGCTGCTTATGTACAATGCCCTGCATTTTAGGGGGTTGGGCTGGCAGTCACCCTTCCACAAAGTGTTGCAGCTTGGCCAAAAGGAAGTCAGTGCAATTAAAAAGGCAGCGACGATGCCTGCTCACCAAATGGGGGTTGGGGTTGCAAACTGCGCACGCACACACACTCGCACAACTCCCCCATTTAATTGTGTGTGAGTGCGTGTGTTTTCATGTATGTGTGCGTTTGTGCTGAGTAGCTAACGACAGTAAAACCCACCCCCGGAGCTATACAAAGTAAAATGCAGCAAATTCAAAAGTTATTTGAGTTCATTGCATTTTCGAGCGAAGCTATGCACAACAACAAGAGCAGCAAGAAAGACTGGCAGGAGCAGCATTGAGAGCATACGCGCGCAAACACACAGACACACACACACACACATGTTTACAATGCTAAATGGGGGTGGGTGGTAATGACTCAAAACAGAGCGTAGCCAAGGGGAAAAAGCAGCAACAACAACATCAACAAAAAATCGTTAGATTCGGTCTTGATGACAGGAATGCTCTCTTCGCTCCAATATTTATTGCTAACGAATAGGATTTGGGCGGCCGAAACTCTGTGGTATTTGATTTCAAAATTAAAGTAGATGTAAAACGCAAATATGGTCTAATCAAAAATATATAATCACAATTTTGAGCATTTATTGCTCTCTTAAAAAATATAATCCTAATACTACTTTATTATAAATACAGCCAACAATACCCTTTTGGCCCTAATTGCCTAAATAAAATTTCAAATAAATTTGAAGCAAATAATTTTAAAAATTATTTTGTTTGTTCCTCGACAAGACTTTTTATAGCTTATTTCAGTATAAGTAATTTACAATTTTTCTTTGTTTTCATATTAACAAAAACCTGTTTTTATGACAGGTGGCAACCCTCCTGCACGCAACATGGCTATAATGCATTTTCTTTCAATACGAACTAGTTCTGTGAACTGAAAACGAATCACTAAGCGGCTGATTTGTTGTTTACTTGCTTTCTCACTCTAACCAATGTCTTTTCGTATGCTGAGGGCAGCAAAGTCTACAGCAAACCAAAGCACACATTTAATACTCATATACATGCGCAGTTGTTGTTTTTCTTGTTCTGATCTTCTTCACGTTGATCCTCTGCGTTATTCTTCTTCCCAATCAAATCGTGAATGTTGTGCTAGTTACACATGTTCGAAATGCCCCAAACGGCGAATTGTAGTGGATGGGATAGGGAAAAGCAAATCGTAGCCGCTAGTGTAGTTGTTGTTTCTGCTGCTGACGCCAACTGTGGCGTCGCTGGCGACGCGTACAATAGCGACGTCGACAGCAGAAGCAGAAGCAGCAGCAGCGGGCGAAAATAAATCGATAAAAATAAAATAAATTTTTAGTGATTATGTTGTACACACACATGCACACCCATGTCTGTTACGGGTTTATTTACATATTTTTATATATAGAAATGTGCATATATATGATGTTTATACATATAACAAAATATGTGACTGCACTTACCGTTGGGTACATTCTGATTGAAATGATTGCCATTGGTTTGATAGCGTTGCACATGATTATCACTGCCCGCTGCAGCCGCCGCTGCGTTCACCGGTGGCGTACCAAATGCACCCGGTGTTTGTGCATCAAATTTGGCAGCAAACTGATGAATACCAGAGAAGGGGCCGCCGAACGCAGAGAAATTCATCATTACAGTTTTATGTTGCTAACAGGGCTTCACACATCCACGCACAGGCCGCAGACTCAAGCGCGCACAAGCACTAACACACACAAGGAAAAGCAATGCTGTGCAATTGCTGGCTTTTAGGATTTATTTTTATTTTATGTAGTTTTTTATGTAGCTTCCCGGCCGTAATTTTATGTTGGAGCTTGTGTAACACTTTCGCTTTTTTATTTTATTGGTTGTTTTCAAATTGCACTAACCAACACTAACAACAACTGTAGCTGTAACATAAACGCTGCGCCGAGCCTGAGAAACTGAAACACGATCGAATTAGACAAGCAGAATCAGGCGATGGGCGATGACGATGACGATGACTATGCGGCGTTTTTTAGCAGTGGGTGGTGCTACTTGGCTGGATTTGTTGTTGTAGCCGCGACTACCGTTGTTGTTGTTTCTACTCTTGTTGGTGGGGGTTGGTTTTTGTTTGGTGTGGCGTGGCGGGGAATATACACACTCACACTCGCGTACACACACGATTGTATGAGCGCGCGATTGTATGCAGCGCTTTGGTTTTTGGGGGTAGCAAAATGTACAACTTTCAATTTCGCTTAAACTAAACACATACAGAGACAAAACACGGCACACAACACCAGCAGACTCACACACACAATCACACACGAGGCAGCGTCGAACGCGACGACAACGACGTCGACGTCGAACAACAACAATAATAAAGTAGAATTAAACGAAAGTCACGCTTACAACCGGCTCGTCGAGGCTCCGACATCAAACTAAAAGTAACATTACAACGAAAGAAAGCGGAAACACTGGGGCAGGCAACGGCAATCAGGCGCAGGCAGCGACTGCGACTGCGACTGAGCCAGAGACAGAGAAACAGAAACACAGACGCCAGCGGCAACAGCGACGCAATGGACAAATGACAGTGACAGCGCAGCTCTCTTTTTTTGTATTAGTTCACTAATGTGTGTGTGTATATACGTACAGATGTTTCTGTGCATGTGTGTACAGTGTTTGTGTTCGTTGCTTTGAGGGTGGAAGTTTTTCTACTTCTCTGGAAAATGTGCGTTTATTTGTAAATTCTTAGCAATGTGTTTTCACAGGGTATGTTAGCCCGATCTATATGATGGATTTGCTAAGTTTTTGGGAACTTAGATTATTAAGTTTAACATTAAATATAAATATTGTATATACCATGTGTAGAAATCGTAAGAAATAAAACTGTATAAACACTTTTTGTTCAATATCAATATCTCAATAATATATCAATACACACAATATCTAATGCAGTTCACACATATAGTTCCACAATTATACGTGAATAATGCAGGATATACGTAAGTCGACTACTGGCAATCAGAAAATTCACAAACAGCGTGCCTTGTAGTCGTATTTTTATTTGGTTTTCCAACTTTTGGGGTTGTGTGGCCTGGTCGTCGCAGTCATAGCCACAGCGAACGACCAG
>JABVZX010000352.1:4598025-4618006 GCA_020883565.1 Drosophila pachea
CTGGGATGTCTAGAAACGCACAGCAGTATTCTCGGTTGCGTCGCAGTCGCTGCATTCTGTTGACGCTGCCTTCGGTTCTTGTGTTAATGAAAGTGAGTTCAGCATCAGCATAGGCACTTGTCTTTGTATAGGTTTTCGTGAGGACGGAACGCTCTAATAAGAGAGCAGAAGCCGCTGCTTGCCGAAGCAGCCTCTCAACAACACCACTCTCCCATGCATCTGCTTTTGTGCCTGTGGCTGTGCCTGCATGCGATTGTTGTATTATTCTGCCGATGCCCTACAGTGTTGAATTCATGCACCGAAAAAAATGCAAGAAAACTCAAAAGCAAACCGAAACACATGCTCTCTAAAACTGGACTGTGTGCATTTTCTTATTTTTTAATCAATTTAACATTTTCTTTCTCTTGCACGTCTTTTATACAACAGGTTTGTAGCGGATGATCAGTCGTATAGGCTCTAAAATTTCTGAGCGTTTCCCTTCTTCTGTACTGCTGTTGATGTTGTTTTTTCCTCCTGCTCTGGTCTTCTATTCGTTGACTTATTCTGAGGGTTGGAGTTTTTGACTTTGCGTACCTTCTTTTTAGCTCGCATTCGCTCATTCTGTTTCGTCTCTCTTGCTTTATTTCTTTTACTGTTGTTTTTGTAAATTGCGTTGTTGCTGGTGTCTCTTTCAATGCATTGCCTTTGTTTGGGTTGCATCTCTCTCATACCTCTTATTGTTACATGTGTGTTTATCTTCAAGTTCTATGAATATTTTTCAATTATTCTTTGGCTCCACGGCCAAATGAGCGTTATGGCACCAATGTTAAGATACATATGTCTAATTTCATTACTTAGGTGATTTAATTATTAGCTAAATTACAATGCTCTAATTTAATTTTGGCGCTAATGGCAATAATTCAACATTACACTGTCACAAATTCTACTTTTTTACATATGAATGTACATCCATAAATATGTATACGTTCACATGTGTGCATAAGCATCTTCCCATGTTGGTGGTTTTGATCCCCACCTATTAATCACAGGCATTGCCCATGTCATCATTCTTTCTGTACATTATATACACGTATATAAATATGTTTATGTGTGTATATATGTACCAGCCCCACTCAAGCATTTGTTTTCTGCATTCTAAAGAGCTAGTAATATGATTAACTTAGCCCCTACCCAACCAACAGGTTGAGAAACTCCTTAGCAGGAGGGCTCAAACTCTTTATTTTACCGTAATGTCAGGCGAGGTCATCAATCAGGGAGCTTAGTATTAGAATTAAAAATTACATCTCATTGTTCTGTTAAATCAATTTTATTAATTAATATGAGCTTTTATCTGATGTTTTCATACAGTTCTGGGTATGAGATATTGTGTGAGGTGTGGACTTTAAGCCTTGCTAATTGAAAACTGCATAAGCAAATTATATTTTGAGTTGGGGATTTCAGTGTTTGAAACCCCACGTAATTCATTTAAAAAAATTGTCTTATATGCATATATTGTTCAACTTTATAGAATATTTGGCCAAATTAAGTTTATAAATTACTATCCGGTAGTCACTCTACAAAACAACTTAAAATTAAGGCATTTCAGTATATACCATATGAAAACATCATAATTATAATGCATACATATATTCCGATATATAATACATATGCATGTATACTATATATTGAGAGATTGCAATAAGTAAATACTTTCAATGCCATTTTATGTCACTTCCATTCAATATGCATCAAAAATAATGCCCTTTCATACAGTTGCCGTACATATATTGTATATATAGAAGAATATTTTACGTATAATATCTTTAAGCTAGAGTATATATAAATATATTGAAATGATCAATGATTTGCTAACGGTTGGGTTTCTGCCATGGGTTTGCACCTAACGAACGGTTTAGAAAATATCATATTGCATTGTTTATATCTATATATCTGATTATTTATGAAAATATAGTTTACACGTTGTAAAGCCTTGGGATTTTTTGTGCACATTTCTACACGGTGTTTGTATCATAAACTACAAAATCAAAAGGAAAAAAGTAAATTTATAATACCCTAAATCTTTGCAAAACTTAATAAACTTGTTCTTTGGCAACTTAAAAGTTAATATCACACAAAACATGTCTACAACAGCGCAATAAACAGAATTGTATAAGCTAATTCTCACATTACAAATCATAATAAATATAATATGAGTATTCTTTATAGAGTAAATATTGAGAGAGTGTTATATAAGTATAGAACATGCGTTTGCATGTTCTAGTTATGGTTTTCAGCAAATTAGCTAGAGTATTACTATATTAATCATTGAGTTATGTTTTTTCAGATCGTGCAAATTTATATGAAAGCGTAGTTCAAATGTATAAAGTTTCGTGATTTAAAGTGGATAGCCCAGAGCTGCCGACAAGAGCGGTTCCCAGGCGCGATTTATATCCATATAAAGCATTGTGCACTGCTCAGCGAGCGCTTCATCATCGTCAAGAATGGTGACAGGGAAGAGATCATTCTGTTGGAATGATATACAATGTTATTATATATTAATTTTAACAAGTTATATTATTGAAATTGATTGGCGTACGTTTTTGGCTTGCCAGAGCTGCTCGAGTAGCCGTAAAAAGCGTTGCATTTCCATGCTGCTCGTGAAGAAAATAACTAGATCATCTAGACACTCTACAGGTGCCTCTTGACAAGAAAATTCCAATATACACCACCAAGTCTCATTATGCGAGGGTATTTTGATACCAGTCATTGCTTTAATGTCCGCACAAGTTAGTATTTCCAGACCCGAATTTTTACCATACACGCTGCTCATGCTTTGAGCTTGCTTAGGTGATGCAGCGTTTCTTGTTATAGATTTGGAAGCATTTAATGATTGCTTGGTGGGCGTTGAGCTCAGCGAGGAACAGGACCGTTGAGTGCCACGCGTGGGCGTGCTCACGGTCGAGCTTAGCTAATATATAAATATAATTAACGCAATATGCTTCACGTGTAGTAATAGATGCTTACCAAGCTGCTTGTTTCAAAGCTGCACAACATTTCCTCGTCGCGTAGTTGAATTTTGTTCTCTACTTGGGCAGAAGAGGTGACTGTCTGATCGTTTAACTTACGTAATGGGGCAGCAAAATCCTCGCGAAGTGTTATTAAATGATTCTGAGTAACTATTAATGAGCAGCCCAGTGTCTTATGCCGTTCCTGCTGTTCGAATAGCTGCAAGTAATATCAAAATTAATATTAATCAGACTAATGACCGTTAGCTAATACAACTTACACCACTGGCTGACTGCAGCAGTGCCTGAAGCCATTCTGATGCAACAAATTCATCTGGCGCTGCCATTTGTAGCAGTTCGTTCTTAAGCATAATTTCAAAGCAATGGGGACGGGCGGATTTTACAGCACGTCTGGCACCTTGACATTCTGCCAACGCCATGGCCCAACTAGGTAGCTTCTGTGAGGAGTCATGGAACATGTACAGCACACCAGCTCTGAAAGTTAACTTATTTTAAATATAGATCCAATTTTTGGGTTATACCACTTACTTTAACAAAAAGTAACCTGGTTGCCAGCTTATCTTTGCTACTGCAGTCGCTGTAGCTGTTTCTCTCACACGTCGATGCATGAGGAATCCCTTGATGTGCGGTCCCAAAGGCTCCTGTTCGCCGTCTAACCCCATACCTAAGACTCCACCTGCTGGCATGTTAACCACAGCGTAGAACTTCCAATGCTCATCCTTGCCTATGCAAGAGTTTGCACGTACAAAATCTTGTAACGGTGCCAGATGTTCAAGCGTCAGCTGACCCACAGCAGGTAGCGTTGATCCACTCCGACGTGCGCACAACTCCAAATTGGCGACCAGTGCATCAGCTGGATATGGTCCACCTGCTAGCAACACCTGCTGCATATCCCTCATACTGTTGCTGAGCAGCACCGTATTGCCAAATGGCCCCATCTATGATTATATTAAATGTATTATATTCCACAGTTTTTACAGGCCTTCTGCTTAGTAGCTCACCAATATAACATCTAGATCTTTGTAGGTGAGTACGAATTTAGCGCAAAGGCAATTGCGTACCAAATCTGTCACATAGAGGGTTTTATCGGTGAGCAGCACTAGGACTGGGGTCATAAAGCCTTCGCGACTGTAGCCGGTATACAGCTTGAAGACCTATAGGGTAATTAAATGTAACGGTAAAATAAATGTTAATTGATGTTTTATCTTATGCCATATTTAAAATTTTTAAATGAATATCTATTGTACATATCTATACAAATTAAAATAAATACGTAAAGCATCTTCTTCAATGCGTGCTTTTAATAGCAAAATATTATTGCATTTTACCTTGAGCAGTTGTTCATTGGATTCACGTAAAATAGGTAATTTTTTGCCATTAAATATATCAATGGATATTTCTCCGATTCCTAGTTCGAAGCGAGACACATCGCCCGGTATATCTAGATCCATACCAACGGCAAGTTCTCGCCTCGGCGAATTAGCGCCCGACATCTCTATTTCCATCGCTATCTCGGCATTCAAGTCATCAATGAGCTCATAATTCTTGGGTCTCACACCGCGCACGTAGAGATTCGAACCCAAATGGCTGTGTTCATTACGCAATTTATCCGCAAAAAAATCATTTTTTCGTATTGACGATTCAAGAATTTTTTTCTGGGTCACATTGCGCAGAAAACGATTGATTAGTGAAGTTTTAGCTGCTGGCGCGGTAGGCTTCAGTAGGTGCCCATAGTCAATGTCATTGTAGTCTACTATGACAAGGTCGCTCTCTGTAGACGGTCGGTCATTGTTCGTATCCGTGGTTGTGGTAATAGTTAGAATATCATCAAACTCCTCGCTCAGTATAGTGTTCTTAGAATCACGTCCACTACCGCCAGCTGCCATGGTACTGCGTGCACTGCCTATGTAGCTACTCGGACTGTGCAATGCGCGGCTGTGCGACGCTTCGCCATAACGCGGCGGCTGTCCACTTCGCTTCTTCAGGGGAGATGGTAGGTGCCGGGATTGACGTTCAACGCTACCAAGCACTAAACCCTGCACGCTGTTCGGGGCCTCTAGTTTATGACAGGAGGCGGAATTGCTGTTAGTGTTATTGCTAATGGAGCTAAGCTCAGATATGGTGGACGAGGATTGGGTGGTGGGGAGATTCTCGATGATGGATTGCTGTTGATGTGGGTGTATCTGTGCTTGTTGCTGCTGTAAGCTTTGTGTGGCCCTGGACATTTTAGAAGCTAAAAGAAAAGAAGTAAATGCATTGAAGAATTATTCTAAAAATCTCACTTCCAATGCTTACCAAAATAACTATCTGTTGCTGCTTGTTGTTGCTGCTGCTGCTCTAGCTTCAGCTTTTTCTCCTGTTCCTTATCGACTGTCATACTGCCTGAACCTTCCTTCAGACTCCGAAAGAAGTTGCTAAACGTCTTGGCTATAGGTGCACCCATAAAAGTGCTCCGCAACTGACTAGCTGGCTCCGCAACAGGTGTGTCCCGCTCCAATAAGCTGGCTACGCTGCTATGCTGAGTCATCGATGAGTGAAGCTCTGTAAGCGGTTCGCTGGTTGTTTCATAAGAAACGCCCGTATGTTCAAAGACTGTGCTCTCGCAGTTGATAATAAACTTGCTTCGGAATTCGCTTTGAGTGCTGCTGACAATTGGTGCCGCAATGAATGGTTCCTTATCAAATTCATCTTGCCGTCGCAGTATATGCTGCTGCTCCAAGGGGGATGCCTCTGAAGAGCTGCTTGCATCTTCGTTCTTTCGGCGCAGCTGTTCGTCTACATTGTGTACAAATTTTTTTACACACTGTGCCTGCTTGGTGCCATCCAGGCTCTTGCTGAGGAATGGTTTGGCTTTTAGCGGCGGTGAATCTGGCGATTGAGATTCTCCATATGCTTTAAGTTTATGCTCTGGTGTTTGCTCCGCCTCTGGTATGCACTCGACGACCGATTGTAAGTCCTCCGAGCCTTCGGGGACACCGCGCTCTGGCAGCGGCATGGTGAAGATACTCTTTAAGGAGCCAAATATCATTTTGCTGCTATTGTCGAGTAGCTGGTGTTTAATGTCATGCACATTGAACTTCTTTACACGGTCACTGAGATCCTGCTCTTGTATAATATTTGTGTGGCGTTTGGTTTTTTTCAGACAGCTAGACTTTGGTTTCTTTTCCTTATTCCATACAGATTTCTGCTTAGGGCTGCCTGCATCCTCTATATTCGGTTCTGAATAGTAACAACTGTCCCCTGAATTAATCGATAATAAGAAATTTACGATAATGTATAAGTATAAATAATAAACTATATAACTCACCAATTAAATTATTGTTGGCATTGCTCATGCCAATACAATCGCATGAACTGCTCTTGGCTTGTTCATACTGTTTCCGATTGACATTGGATTTGCTATTGGAGTTCTTGTCATGCTCCTCTGAGTCAAGACTGGAATTAGAGCTGCTGCAAGCACACCGATACAGCAATTGGTCGTTCTGCCCTGCAGGTTTCACTGTGGTCGGACCATACTCAAATACGCCGGAATTGTCATATTGTAGTCCCGCAGGTTCATTAGTATCATAGATATCGGTATTGCCATAGTCTAGGACATCTGAGCAAGCATTTCTATAGACCATCCGACGATTATGACCAAATGCACTGCGACCATCCCCCTGATCTGAATCCATACCAGCTGTGCTCAGTTCAGTAGGTGCCTGTACACACTCGCGTTCTGGGCACCAGGAATAGCGACCAGCTGCACTAGTGACACCCACCGAATTGCCACCAACTACAGCTAATTTGCGTCCATTTTTGTATGTGATAAAGCCATGCTCAATGTGTATGTTGTCGGTCCTTGTGTTCTTTAAGATATCTTCATGAAAAGACACGCGTTTCTTGGGCGCTTTTGGTGTAGATGAAGTCTTGTGTACTTTGCGCCTGTACACGATCTTTTCGGTGGTATCGAAAGTCGAACAGACGCTAACCGTCATTCCTTCCTCAGCAGCTACATTGGAATTTCTATCAATTGGCTCCTGGTGGTGCAGCTGCTGTTTACTTGAAGCTGAAATAGTTTTCACTGGATCCTCGAACTCCAAACCTGACTGAGAACAGAGTGATTCAATCATAACATCACTATTCTCCGAATCCAGCGTTTGTATGCCCGAGTCGCTGGGTGTCGTGTCTTCCAAGCTGCTGCTATTAATACTCGAACTCATTTTGTCGCCGCTAGGTGACACCTTAGCGCTTAGATTATTGTTGACCTTGGGTAATATCGGTGACTCCATTACGACATCGTACGTATATGAAGAATTGTATTTGCTGATCAAATTTTATGCAACTTGTCCTTTTAGCTGTCAAATGTGAAAGGAATTTGTTTTTTGCCTTTATGCCAAATTGATTCATGTTTGAAAGAAGAAAGAGCAAAGGTTATCAAACATTAGATATTATACATCAATTCGAATTCACTTTTCGGTATCTTCTGTCAAGTAATCAATATGAATACAAATTGCACACTGCGCCGCAGCCGCATCACGTCACTGTGCAACAAAGGAGTACACTGATGACCCCTGACCCCACCTCTCTTATTTTACACAACCAACAAGCAGCCCCAAATTTACAATGAGGCGACCACATATTTTAACGGCTAATTTTATAAACTAACCTTGGATTTATAGGAATTCTTTGCTAAACGTATGTGTGGCACTTTTAATTAATAGAGTGAATTATGTTTTACAGTTGTTGTGTGTCTCAAAAGTATTTTAGTTACATTTTAAAACACCATGTACACACAACTAAAACAAATCAATATTTATCAAAAAGTGTTAGTGTTACCATCATGCTTCAATTTTTTATCCTATGGTCAGCTACTGCGCACAGCTGTCTGTAACCTCATAGATCTGGCAACGCTTATATGTTAACAACAGGTGAATAGAACATCGCGCGTATTCAAACATATTTTAAATTTATTTGCAATTGTTCAAAGAACTTTTTTGTTCAATTTCTTAATGAAGAAATTTAAAGAGCAATAAGAAAACAGAAATTATTTGTAAAATTTGACTAACCTTCAACGTAGTGGGCATTGTAGTGCAATTAGTCTATTAAAAATCTGTTACAGTCTCGGTTTTAAGGTTTTATTTTGTTCGCGACTTGCCAATTAACTAGTATATGGGCTTCAACCTTAGTTCTTTTGTTGTTCCTTTTGCCTATACCTCAGGCATGTCATTTTTGAAAAGTACCATACAAAGAGAATGAATGACAATGAAAACGAACGAAACCATAGAAATTAATTTTATCACACCTTGAGCAGTGCATACGTGTATATAACTCTTTTATATTTTTTCAATTGGGTTTGCGGTATAAGCTGAAAGAAAAGAATAATCGTCTTGCATTTATTTAATAATCCAATAAATTGAAATCAAATGCGTCAATTGATGCGAAAATGGTCGAGCACCGTTGCTTAATAGAAAAATGTGAACCAATGCAGAACAATGTGCCGTAAAGCTATTAAACTGAAAAATAAACACAAAAAACAACACTTGAGAACGCGCAAAACTATGCAATATAAATTAATGTAGCAGATTACCGTTATTTTGAATTAACATATTGGATATTCCAAAAGTAATACGTAGAATCGAAGAGGCGAGTGTGTTCAAAATGCAAATACTTAAAACATTTAGACAAGTTAAACAGCATAATTTCCTGATTGTAGTGGCAATCTATATGCATATTCTAGAAAACACAATTCAACTATGTGATTGTGTTCATGGTTACAGGTAATATTTATAAGTGTATAAAATTTAATAGCTAAGTTAGTAGAACGCATTGCATCAGACAAAATTTCAACATAACCTCAATTCAAAAGAGCCTCAAACGCCGTCAGAATAAGAGAAATAATACAACGAACGCTCATTCCCATTATTTAAGCGGTGTTATTGCAAATTTTAAGCATATATGCAATTTACATGGAGTATCGAATATAAGATCAATGTAGATAATATTAATGTAACAAGTTCTTAGATTATATTTTACTTGCTTTTTCTGCAGAAACAATACAGAGAGCGCCGAGCTGGTCTCTCATTATGAATCGAGTCTATCGCTGCCAGATATTTTGCCCATACCATCTAAAACCTATGACAAAAATCGAGCGCCCAAGCTGCTAGGTCAGCCAACAGTTGTTTACTTCCATGTTACAGTACTCTCCCTTGATTCAATTAACGAGGAGTCCATGGTAATCAGTTTGTAGTCTCTTCAGCGTTGCATATATTTCTCAAAAGCTTTTCATTTTCATTTTTATAGACCTATGTGACAGACATATTCTTAGCACAAAGCTGGCGCGATCCACGACTGCGTTTGCCGGAGAACATGAGCGAACAGTATCGCATTCTAGATGTGGATTGGTTGCATAGTATTTGGCGTCCTGATTGCTTCTTTAAGAATGCAAAAAAGGTGACTTTCCACGAGATGAGCATACCCAATCATTATCTCTGGCTCTATCACGATAAAACTCTACTCTATATGTCCAAGCTGACGCTTGTATTATCCTGCGCTATGAAATTTGAGTCTTATCCACATGATACACAAATCTGCTCCATGATGATAGAAAGTTGTAAGTATTACAATCTTATAAGGACATAACAAATTCGTTAATATTCATGTATTTCAGTATCTCATACAGTAGAGGATTTGGTGTTCATTTGGAACATGACTGATCCGCTAGTGGTTAATGCTGAGATAGAGCTGCCTCAATTGGACATATCCAATAACTATACAACGGATTGCACTATTGAGTACTCGACGGGTAAGTTCATGCATATATATATATATATGTTCCTAAATTTTGTCATTTCTATCTATTCTTTAGGAAATTTTACTTGCCTTGCCATAGTCTTCAACTTGCGCCGACGCCTAGGATATCATCTGTTCCACACATATATACCCTCGGCACTGATCGTGGTCATGTCGTGGATCTCGTTTTGGATTAAGCCGGAGGCTATTCCGGCACGCGTCACTCTCGGTGTGACGTCGCTTCTCACACTGGCCACACAGAATACACAATCCCAACAATCGCTGCCGCCAGTATCCTATGTTAAGGCTATCGATGTCTGGATGTCATCATGTTCCGTTTTCGTATTTCTATCTCTCATGGAGTTCGCAGTGGTCAACAATTATATGGGGCCGGTGGCTACTAAGGCCATGAAAGGTTACTCGGATGAGAATATCACAGACATGGATGATTTAAAGGTGAGTTGAAACGTTATTCAAAATCACCTTATATTAGCCGAAACTGAAACATATAGCTCGTCTTGCAGCACCACCATCGGGAGTCCATCATAGAGCCACAATATGACACCTTTTGCCATGGCCATGCCACCGCTATCTATATAGACAAATTTTCGCGCTTCTTTTTTCCTTTCTCATTTTTCATACTAAATATTGTCTATTGGACGACGTTTCTATGATTCGATGTGAAGCGGCTGATGAGGTACTTCAATGAAAATTATAATTATACAAAGCGCATTTGTTTAAAAATGTATATAGTATGTAAGTCACAAATGAATTTGCAAGTTAATTATATAATATACATAAAAATATATTATATAATACAATATATAAATAAAGAAAGACGTTTATTAATTAAATTTAATTTAGAGGAAGAAATTAAGAAATGCATTTTAATTGCGCAACAAAGGTGGAATTATCTTTGGTATTTTTACTATATATGTATATAGACTTTAGACATATAGCATATACAATAATATGTAAATATGTATAAATGGATATAAAGTTGCTACTGTGACTTCATCTTACTTTTCCATTTCCATTTCATGTCTCTATTCATTCATGTCAGATTTATAGGTAATCACATCATATTATAGTATCCTTCTTAATATATGCACATTTAGAGCACTTATCTTTCATTCATTTTTGTTACTTTATGTTTTCACTAAATTTGCTTAGCTTTTGTCGCCTACGTTAATTGATGCTAAATAATCAAGTAATTTATGCATTATGCGAGTGTTAATCAACAACTTTTGACACTAATTTAACTTATATATGTAAAAATATTTCGGTTATAAATAATACACACAGAGCTATTAGTAATACACGCGTTGATAAATAAATACTCTCACATATACAAAAAAAAATATGCACATATATGAATATACATATATGCATAGGATACAATAATAATAACATTAATTGGATTGTCCTACAACAAAACAGAACGTTCTGTGTATATATATAAATTTGGGGATCAGATCACGCAAAGAATGAAAGGCTAGTAGTCGCGGGAATAGAAGCGCCAGAATGATTAACAGTATATTTTGCATTTTCCGCTGATTATGATGATGAAAAAGAGGGCTCTACTGCAAACAGGCTTGCAGCTTTTCAGTCCATTCCTGCGCCAGGTTCGCATTCATCGCATAGAAGTTATAGGTACGTTTCGAAGTTTTTAACTGTTTAGAAACCAGAATTGTTATATATTTATTTATAATTTGTAATATTCTGTTAACTCATAAATAATTTCACCACAAGTGCACTTACATCGAAGAAGCCCTTTTCATCGACGCGTTTCGTGCCAATTTGTGCAGGCTGCGCAGACGTCACTGACTGTACCTCGGCCAGCTCTGAAAAATGTACATTTTAGATTATTGAAGTATTTTTAAAATTTCGACTTAAAGTATTACCTATTATACCCTTGGGTGCTGTATCATCCGATGTATCATAGTAGCGCAATTGATGTTTGATCGAGTCTAGTACGAACCAGCGCTGTTTCCACCCTTTTAGCAGAGCGCCACGTTTATACAGATGTCTGTAAAGGGGACATTACATGAAATAGATACATATTGTAATAAATATATTATTCAAATAAATACATACCCCTCGTGGGTTCGATTTTCGGCAACATTGCTGCTAAACTGGTTATAGAAGTGATGGCTGGAGGTGCGCGCCGTGGTTGCGGCACTAGATGCGATGCTAGCGGTATCCCCCTGGGACATGTTGACATTCGGCGGTCCAACATTACCATCTATGGCCTTGTATTTGGTACAATTCTTCATGGACAGTTCGGTACACTTTTCATGATATGAATTGCCACAGTCCATGCAGCGGTAGCCTACAGGTCCCCAAAGCAGCTTGGTACAATGATTACAATTTGTAGGTGTCGTATATGGATGCTTCTCAAAGCGATGAGGATGAAAGAACTTGTCCTGATACCCAGCCAGGCGGCCCTTCATAATAATTTCGAGTGTTGAGCGCTTATGCTGATGCGTCTGTACCAGCATACTGTTAAGTGATGTTTTCCGCGATAGCGACTCCACTTGAGGCACAACCATGTTGTTCCACACCTGCTGCCACTTTTGTGGCAAATGGCCCCGTTCTGTTTCCGCTTGTTTCACTTCGCTGAGCAAACACACATAGGCATTGGGATTGCACTTCTCAATGTTGTCATAGCCAGCGCTGATAACCATGCGCTTGCCCTTGATTTCGGAAAGATCAATTTCATCATCTATATTAGTCACCTCAAGATCGTAGGGCGGTCCTTGCGCCAGTTCCTCGTTGGTATAGAAACCCCATAAGTCTAATGCAGCTACGCTGTTTTGTGGACGCAGTACCACATCCCTGTGGGCAGAATAAAGAAAATTGTAGAAAATGGGCGATTTGTTGTGCTGCCTTTCGATATAATCGAAAATGGAGTGTCCAATGCGATTCATCTGAGTTGGGGTACGTGGACTGCGAATATCTAGCGGGTAAACGTTGCACTCATCATCCGAACCATTTCCAGCGCTCCCTCCCCCTCCAAACATATGCTTTGTTCCCAGTGAACCACGTTTATCCTCCATGGACGCAATCCCTGAATCGTAGCGCTCCAATTCACAATCGAATAGGAATGTGCGAAAGCGACACGAAACCACATGATAGGCCAAAAAGCGTAAATAGAAATCATTAAACTCAAACGCCATCGGAAACTGTCGTTGCAGTTGATAGATCACATCCAAAAATTGCAAAAATGTTGGCGCAAAAGCAATATTTGTGTTTGCATGAGATGGTTTCAGATTGCTACGATGGGCAAAGCGATGTCCAAATGCGAGCCACTCCTTTTCAATCAGGACACGAAAGCCATCAATGGTACGATAATATGGATCTAAACATAGTTGTGCGATAGCTGACAACTGGGCAGTAACATCAGAACCATCCTCTAGCGACAACATCACGCTGCTCTCTTGCAAATCAATGAGGTCTACCACGGCCCCAGACAACTGCAATAGTGTTGAGATTTGCTGCAGCCAATCTGATTGTTCAACCATTTTTGGAAAACTCTGACCATCAGGATCATTAGCGTTATGCGAGGGCATACAGGCGCGTATTAGTTTCTTGAAGGCTGAGCGAGATTGCCTTATATCTGGATAGTCAACGGGTATGAAATCCGCGCAGAAATCACCATTCAAATTCGATTTCGCTTGCGATTTTTCACCTGAACAAAGACGAAATCTGTTAAATCAAATTTATATCGGTAGGACATATGGTGACTTACCCAATGCATAAAGCCGCATCTTTCGAAATGCGTTGGCCGCTATGTTTCTTTCATTCCCTTTCATTGTGCTTCCTTTGTTGCCCGAAGCACAAACTTTATTACCATCGGTAGAACTCAAATTGGAGCGCTGCTTGCGCATCAGCTCGGGTGTTAAAGACTGATGATCATCGCCATGTCCGAGCAGCGAGTTCATAGAGAGATTCATGCCCGTATATTTATTGATCGTGTCTAGTTGTGTCAACTTGGGCATAGTGTTGATTAGGGCCATAAAATACTTGTCCTGTTCCGGATAATGGGTGACATCGTTATGCGCCATTGTGTTTGCACCTGTCGTATTCTTTATCATGCCAATAACTGATTTGCTATTGGGCTGTGCACCGCGTATCAGTAGAGACCCATTGTTGTGACGCCAGGTGGGCAGTGGTATTCGCTGACTTTTAAAGCAGCGTCCCAAGTGAGTCATGGCAGCATCGCTGCACTGAACCGGAGCCACTATTATAGCCGGATATGTGCGACATGTCGCATAGTTAGCATTTACATTACTAATACGAAAGCCTAACTGAGAATCGGCATCAAAACCAAGGCGCTTCCAGTCGCGCACATAACTGCGCTCTCGCATCCGCTCAATATCCTTTGTGGTCAGTAAGCGTGGGACCGTTTCGTTTTGTTGAGTCTCAAACTCGTCCCCATCCTCCAATTCATCGTCTATGGAGCGGGTTTCTAATGCATCTACGCTACCTCCTCCAGCTCCACCCAGCTCATACTCAGGCATCAATTTCCGCTTTGTTTGGACTTTTTGCTTAAATCCAGCTTTTTTAGCTGTTCGTAATAGCGTTTTCTTTGCAAAGCCTTTAAGCGTGGAGTACTTCTCCTTGGTTTTTAAGGGCACAACACCTTGCAGCATCGTGCCGTATGATTGAAATGCGAAATACTCAAACTCATCGAATGGATGGCGTGCTTTGTTGAGTGTTTTGCGAAATGTTTCTATCTGCTCCAGTGTTACCTCCGTGTCGAATGCGATTTTGAGCAGCTGAAAGGTGCTGGAACGTAATTGAAGTCCTTCCGGCAATGTCTGATCCAGATGAGCTAAATACAGCATCGATATCTTTTTTTCTTTGAGCAACGAGGCAATGGGAAAGGCGCGCACTATTGTCTGTTCGCAAAATAGCGGATCACAGGGTGAGCCCTTGAAAACAATACGATAGTTCGTCAAGAACAGTGCACCCTCTGCTGGTATCAAACACTGGGTGTCATCTTCGCGTCCATCGGGCATAAGAAAACACCGCAAATGATCATTGGCCAATTCCTCGCCAGGCAGTAGACAAGGTGTTTGAATTTTAGGCTTCTGTACATGTGGATGCCGCTTGGCTTCCAAATAAACTGGCTCCAGCGATTCAATATGCATATGAACCACCCCCGGAACCATGTCGTGCAGGTTACGTATGTGCTCTGAGGTAACTCCGCCCTCTGTGCAAACGCAATCAATAAAACGGGAAATAGTTTTTCCGACTGTGACGCCTATTTCCGACGAATCGTTCTCCTCGAAGCCCTCATCGGAATGTTCGCTCAGACTATGCGAGCCCATAATACTGTAAATAAATAAATCAATTGTAAATATTTTTTCCCCCAAATTGTTCCATATTTAATTGTACCTATTGGAAACACTGTGATTCTCTTCAAGCCGGAAGGTCGGTTTAGGTTTGCTGGCGGCATCCACGTTAACGTCGAGTGGTATCAGCAAAGAGACCATGCGATTAGCAAAGTGTATGGCCTGGCTATAGAGCGTGGACTCTTCTGACTTGGCCAGCTCGGCCTTTTTCTCCTCCTCGATCGTTGGACTCTTTCTCAATTGCTCTGCAGTTATTTCCAATGCAGTTGGTTCTTCGAGAGGAACTTCGTCTAGAACACAATTGGCTTCTTTGTTGTGTTCATTTTGACGGCGCTGCAGCAAGTATAGAGCTTTAATTTGGGCCTGTACATCCTGAAAAAATGTGGACTCCCAAAACTGTAAATTTTTCCATATGGTATGATCTTGTATCTCCGTGTAGGCAAATTGCACGACACCCATTGAGAGTTTTCGACAGAATATTGTTGACATGGGAAGTAAAGCTGCCGCCACAGTATATTCATCTACACCCGAGGAATTCTGTAGCGCTTTGTTCATAAATCGCACAACCAAGTCGAATTGCTGATGATCAAGTACCGCTTTGTTACCGTGCACATATCCAAATAATTCGCGGCACAGGATGAGACGCGCATCCCTATGTTTAAGAGTACGCATTACTGCGGGCAACAACTTTCTAGCATCCGCAATCCGATTCTCAAATATATATGAGACACAGGTGCGCAGTACTTCTAAACGGCGCGCAGAATTATGAACCGTTGTGGGACGTAATTCCAACGCTTCCGGCAAACGGGGACCCATGGGTATAATTCTGGGCTGATTACGTGTTACATGAAACCGCTGTGATTGTCCATTCTTCCGGATTCCATCTTGTATGATAAGCTCTACTTTCTCAGCGCTAATACGTGGAAATGCGGGTTGATGAATGCGCTGAAAAGAGCCCTGCGGTGGTCGTAGAACCTTTTGTGTATAGGTAGTATGAGCATTAGATGCCTCGTTCTCGTACAGCGTGCGGCCCAGTTCTTGGATATGTGTGAGTATCTGCAGCAAAGAATCAAGGATTAGATCGGAATAGTTAAACCTTATTGACCATTTTCGATTACATACGAGATTCCTGTTTTGTGACTCTGATTTAAGGAGCTCGTTCATAGAGCTGTACAGCTCATCCCATGCATCAGCCGCCCGCCAGGGTGGACCACGTTCATTAACAAAAGTGGTAAAAAACATACTGTCAAGAACGCGAAATAAAAATTCACTTTCAATCAAATCACGGGCGCCCAAAAAGCCAGCCTTGTGAAATGTAATCACAGTCTTCGGATGAATGCGAATTATAGTCAGACAGGAGCGATATCCTTGTAGCAACTGTGCGAACAGACGCATAAATATGGCGCGCAGCTCCTTGTCAATTTGGGCCTCCGTTTTGGCCATCGCTGCAGTCGGACGTTCGTTATTAGGAAATGCGAGATCTGCTTGCGCTAAATTTGGAAAGAGTATCATGCTGAGCAGATCCTGGGTTTGTTCCCACAATGGTGAAGGAAAAATGGGCACAGGCGGTGTCAGTGCATCTGGTATGGTCACTAAGCCACCATCCAAATCAACCACAATGACATCAAGTAAATCCGTAATTTCTGTTTGTAGTGAACTGTGTATGCCCATAATAAAGGGCGTCGGCGTTGAAAGGACCTCTGTGAGAGGAGCGGGAAGTATGGGTATATACACATGCGTATAACGAAATGGATACATGAGTGCAACTAATGCTCTGCAGCTGTCCGTAAGATGCCAATAGCACTTGGAGTGAAAGAGTATTTTGTTTTCGGTCATCACAGCGCATAATAATATCAGCACATTTTTAATGCCCAGCTGCTTGAAAAGAAAGTAGACACCACTTCCCGTCATTGGCAGCGAGGAGCTCTGCGGTGGTTGCAACGATTGTTTATCGCCGGCGCCAATCGAGAATCGCACCTGCGGTCCACCAGCCGGTGGCACCTGTATGCAACCTAGTATGTTGCCAATCAGATTCTCCATGGCATATGGCAAGTTTTCTATATAGACCGTGTAAATGGTTCCCAGGCAGTTCTGTGTAATAAAATGTTAATGCAAAATTTATATATAGTTCTTAACTTTGAACTGCTTAGGCGCCAACAACTTTATTCACCTTAAACGTCTCCGCGCAGTCCAGTCGGGATATGAGCACCAAACACTTTGGCGCGTACATAACACTATGATGCATGATAGGCTCAACGGGCGCCGACCCTATCAGACCACGACTACTGCTGCCATTACCATTGTTGGCAATCGTCTCATCCTCGTCGTCCACGCTGCGAGTCTGTGTTATGGCCAAAGTCTCATGGAAGCTTAGACACGCACAATAGTGCTTATTCGCATCGATGTCGGTAAGCACCGAAATAAAGAATTTCGGTTCTTGTTTCTCGTACGATAGATTCCAACCCAGCGGCTGGCAGAACTACAATTGTTGTTATGAGGAGAGCGCTTATATGTTTGCGTGTGCATGTGTACACTAAAAGCAAAGAATACTTACCCACTCGATGCCCTCGATGAAAGGCGTGTCGGGCCAATCTTTCTCGGGAAAACGTTGCACAATTTTGCCGCATATTGGCTGTCCGCTGACATTGCCGGCAGTCTCTGCAACAAAAATAAAACAATCGTGGATTACACTTACATGTAAATATACATCTATTTATATATGATTATATGAACGCAGCACTCACTTTCTTTGTCGTTATCGTAGCCAACAATTACAAAGTAATCAGCGAGCCGGGACATCTCGTATGCTTACTTCGCAGCTGCACATTGCAGTCTAACTTAGAACTGGGAGGAACTGGGGAATTTTTCAATTTTTTATTCTTGTTTTGAGAGTGTTTGTGTGGTGGGGCTGTTGTTTCAGATTTTTGCGTTGCCAAATCTAGAAAATACAATAATATTGTGGTTGTTGTACTTCTCTTTTGTTTTCATATACACACAGAAGCAACGGAAATCGTAATAGCAACCGCTTTGGCCGCCTGCCACAAAAGCTATTCCCATATAGCAACAAATTTTAAGCGTTCAAATAATGTAGTGGCGTGTTATGTGTTTGGCATAAGTAATCAGTTTTTTAGCATTGTTGTTGACTATTTTCTTTTTGTTGTAAGCAAACAGTTTTAACGTACACAAATTTTAATTCACAAACCACACCCCGTCCCTATTTGTTAGAATAATTCACTACTCGTATACATCGTATTAATTGAATTTAACAATTTTTTCTATAATATTTACATATATATATACCGGTTAACCGCTCTCAATTTTTAACGCGTTTAACGTGTGGCGATTTTATTATAAACAAATTACTTTAACTTTTAGATTTTTCATGACTGCGGAATGTAGGGTTGCTGATATGCTATCGATGTATTTAGGCTCGTGAATCGATTTGTGCCTCCAGTGCTATTCAACAGTCGAATATTGCCATATTCATTATGCAGCACTAGCATTTATAACGCATTTGGGTAGCATTATTTAATTATTTCGCAAATTCACCAAAAATTGAACAGCAGTGGATTGTCCCTATAAAACTACGTTTTTAATAGTCCTATCATTATTAGTTCAATCATATATTTGAGTTTAAATGTTTTGTTTATCGATATACACAAATTAATAAATCGATTCATCGATAAATGGAGCAGTTAGTATGTGTGTGATTTTTTCCCCACGACGTTAATATTTTTGTGCTTTTTAAGAGGTTTTGGCTACGATTTTAACCAAAAAATAAAAATTTTTTTATATATAGATCGGTGGTCAGGGAAATACAAGAAACAAATTAATATAATATAAAAATGACTGCATTGCTTGCAAATTAGCAATTCCATTGCATTGCTATTAAGGTGTCTTGTCAGGCTTCGGGCAGCAGGTAAGCTCCATACGTTCTCCCTCTGTTCGTTTTGCGTGCTCTCTGCATTCATGCTCATCTCTTTAGGACGGTTCGTCTCTTTCTACCAAAATATTTTTCTCTCTTTGTCTTAACACATTCACAGCTGTTTTTCAAAGAGATCTCAAGTTCTTATCAGACCTGCACTACGAATTAATCGCTTAGTATATCCTCAAACTTTACCAAATTCAAAATCAATAAAAAATAATGCATTGGTCATTGTCTGGAGAAACTGAGACTTATATATTTAAAACCTATCCCATTAGTTAGGTATTTTAATACTTTATTTACAGTTTGACAAGGTTTCGTTTGTAGGCAATCATTTAAAAATTCAATCAGGTCAACCATTTAACAACTGATCCGGAAAATGTCGGGTCAATCAGATGACATATATGTATATCTTAATAGATTCTCGTAGTAGGCGTTTTACATATAGATATTCAAAATTATTCGCTTTATTTTTCTCATACTCATATTTACGTGATCGCGCATACACATTAATAATTTTTCTCATTTATGTTTGTATTTAAAAGTAAAAAAGAAAATTAACAAAAAAAAAAAAACACACACACACACAAGCATGGAAAATGAACAAGATGAACTCAGACATCGACAACACATCCAGGATCAGCATCATAATCAGCCTCATGATCAGCGTCATACCGTATCTGAAGTCATGGAACAGCTACGCGACCTGTACCGTCGTAAGTGCACAGAGTCCAACATGATAGAATTCTCATATTAATAACCATCAATTCAATTTCAGAATTATCAGCATATCCCGTCAACATTGATCCGCCGCGCGACTCGCTGTCGGATGGCTATGTTGTAATGCCCTCCTATCTTCCAACAGAAATGCGTACTGCACAGCAGTCACAAATTGAAGCTGTGTCGGTTTCCAATGGAGC
>JABVZX010000352.1:4623537-4641599 GCA_020883565.1 Drosophila pachea
TATTATGGAAAAATTAACTGATAGCTTTTTTTTTTTTTTTGGCATCATATATTTTCATAATTGTATAATTATGTTTTGTGAAACTAAATTCTTGTGATTTACACACATATATGCCACATATTGTTAAAGTGGAAATGCCGGCGCCCACGGTAATTATTCAATGTACCAAACAGTAATTGTTAATTGTATGTCTCCAACGCTCTCCAGTCGGTCTTCCACATAACAATTTGTCACGAAATTAAAAATGTGGTACTTTAATTAAAAACTAAACCAAACAAAACCATTCTATTCAATTGCATTTGTTTCCTATCTATTGAATATAGAATTCGTTGCCATACGTAATAGATTATCTGGATGAGATCGTCAAATCTGAAGTAAAGCGTTGAGTGACGCCGGCGGTCACTAAATGAAAAAACGGTAATAAATTTTAAATTAAATTAAAGTTATCATCTACTTGGGTGGAAGCCCAAGAAAAATAATAATAAAAATACCAATTTAAATTTGGTCCAATGATACTAAACCTTTATATAATTATATATTAAATAAAGAAATAAATATGTTCAATATTAAAAATACAAGACATTGGATTTTTTTCTTATTTTTAAGCAACATATATATCGTATGATCCCCTTTTTAATGAATGCATTATTGTTGAAATGAACATATCGTAGAAAACATTACGTTTTTGAGGGTCTTTTTTTATTTATTTTAATAATTTGTTGATTCTTTAAATCAACTCGAACAATAGCCGTGTCTTTTTCAATATATTTCTTAGAACGCCTGTATTTATATAATTGTGAATCTAAAAATTCTCCCGAAGTGGTATGTATTTTGAGGTACAAGCTAATTTTTATTATGCTTTTACAGCTCCAAGACTTAAGTACTAAAGCTAAAAATTGTTGAGAAATGTTTAACAATAATATATGATGCCAAGCTACAAACTTTGTATGACTGAACACTAAACATTTATCTAAGTAATGTTATTAGGCCCAGAGGCTGTGTTAGGGCCAGCATCGCCATTGTCGTCATCGTCGTGTTCCTTCGCCATATCGGCAAAGAAGTCCGAGGCATTTGTGCACTTTGATGAAGGCAAATTGTGATGTTTATCCTTGTAGGCGTTGTGCTTCTCGTTATATTTAATATCGCCGAATTCCTCGAAATATTTTACATTCCAGAAGCGTACATCATTGTTGTGTGACGATGAGGCCAAAAGTTCGCCATTACTATTGATATCCATCGATTCAATTGGCATATTATGTTGGCCCACAACACCAAGATTTCTGTATGGTGCAATATGACAAGCACGTATATTGCCATCCTCACCAGCTACGCAAGCAATCCTATCGGTAATGGGTGTCATTAGGCTTATGGGACTCTTGATTCCTGGGTACATGTCACAATGGTAGCCAAAGTATCCCCAATTATAAGTATAAAGGCGACCCTTAGAGGTGCCCGCCACCAATTTTGAACTGCCTCGGTAAATACCCATACAGTTGAGTTCCTCTTCGTATGGTTCCGACTGCACATACAATTTTCGAGCACCGATATTGAAAGTGGTTAAGTAACCATCGGCACTAGTAGCCAACAGTAGCTTATTCTGTTCATTCGTTAGCATTTGGGTGATCTGGTCTTCCACTTCTTTCAATTCGAATATAGGATCTTTTGTGCGAAAATCCCAAAGCTTAACGGTGCCTGCATCGTCACCTGTGGCAAACAATCGCTCATCGAGAACATGCAGCTTATTAATGGCATCATCGTGAGCCGTCTCGTATAATTTCTTGAGTTTCTCAGTTTCCATATCGGTTACCATGACGCACTTATCCTTCGAGCACGTAATTAAATTTCGTCCATCTTCTGTGAACTCCACATCGCGACAGGCTTTGGCATGCACCTCAATCGACCGCAAAAGCTTATTCTCCTCATTGCCATATTCGTAGAGATGTACGTCACCAATAATTGTGGCCAGGGCAATGATATCACGTTCTGGATGAAAACAAATATCTGTGATAAAATCTTCAAGTTTTATCTCTGGTGGGGCACTGCGTGGCTTCTTGATAGCTGCAATAATAGCTAACACTGTCTCATCCGTTTCTTCATCCTCATCCAAATGTGAATAATCTGTTGATCCATTAAAACCTGAACCACTGGGGCCCGCTCCATCCGTGGAATTGTGTTCTTTGCGTCGCTTTGCATTGCTAGCGCCACCCGCAGCTGCATCATCGACCATTGAATCATCAGAGTCAGACTCCTCTGCATTTGGATCAAAGCTGTCATCACTGCTAATGCCATCATTCGAACTACTATTTCCATCATTCTGACCTATCTCTGGTGGATCCATATCCACTAAATCATATTCATCGTCATCACTTTCGGACTCGTTAAGCACATCTTGTTCTATCTCGGCTATTACCCCAACTACCATATCGTCGTCAATATCGTCGAGCTCGTCTTCATCCGCAGGGGTTTTAAAATATTCATGCCTGCAAAATTTACATTTCAAAGTTCATTTTAATTATAAAATTATATTATACTCACGTATGCATTGTAAGGATGACCTAAAATCGCTATTTTCTGTTTTTTTAGACTGACCACGCTTTTTTCCGCCAGAACAGCCCAAACCTACGAGTGGTAAGAGGAAGCATGGCACACAACAAAAAACATGCCTGGCGAACAGCTGATTATATGTCAACGTCAATTATGCATTACAGACTGACTATGAAATACCCTGTATTTACACGCAGTAACATTCATAACTTTGATTAAACTGCTTAAATTATTTGCTAAAATTAATTTTAACGCAAAATCGACTTATAAATATATCATTAATTTATTTTACTTTTCAATATACATTTCAATACTGTATTTAAGGTGCTAGTGTGCTAGTTATGTGATATTTAACCAGGAGTATACAAAAACAGTGTTGCCAGATTGCAATGCAAACTGCTAATCAGTCACCATCAACTTCTAGCAATGGTGTAATAAAAAACCTAACGTACATTTCCTCCTGATCATCACACTGCATCATAAAATGTAGCTCTAACAAACCAGAGGCATCAGTTTTAATGGCCACCTTTGAAGCCACCTGCATCGCTTTATTTGTTAGCTTTATTTGCTGACTTTTGTATCTCGCAACAGTGCTCTCTCGGCAATTAAATAACATAATCATATCGCTAGACTTGGCTACTTCTACGCTAGACTCTGCCTGCATAACTCCTAAAGTGGTGATCCGGAAGTGTGGTTTTAATGGTGATAAAGTAAGTTCGTACTCCTCGGCTGCTTTGTCCAGCTCGTGAAAAATATTAGATAAGTCAGGACCACGCATAAATATAGTGTTTAAGCTAGAACTGTTTAAATCAAGTTCATATTCCATGGGCTCCTCCACGTTTGTTGTCTTAATAGAGCACTCGGTGCTAACCTGATCGTCGTCGTGCGGCTCTAACAACAACAACAATGGTGCGCCTTCACCTTTATACAATATTTTAATGCTGCATTCCGAGAGACCAAAAAGGCTCAAACACTCTGCGAGCACATTTATCTTCACACTGAAGCTCGGTGTGCCGTCTACCTTGAATTCGGCAAAGAAAGCAGGCGCTATGAACAATGTGGCCTGAATAGACTTTCCCTGTTCAACTGTGATGAGAAGGCCATCTTCACTTGCCTGCAGCGTTCCAAACTGCAAAATGGAATTTGTTTAATGAAAATTGAATAGCAAAAAAAGCGTTTGCATTTTTACGTCACTGAAACATATTGCCTTAATAGAAGAGTAAAAGGTTTTGATGTGTTCCAAGCGACATACTAGTTTGTAATCTTCATATTGGGACTGCGTTAGCATTTTGCAATTTTTAATGATACCCTTTTCGTACAGCAACTTTGAATGTTGCATCAATCCATATATATATCGTTATGAAAATATCTAAATTCTTCCAGTTTCAAGATCTGTTTTCGAGGCTCAGATATCAATATCTGATGTAGACGCTGTGCTAACACGTGCTCGCAAGTGAAGGACACTTGATTAGTATTACTTCTGTGCTGATCCTCTTCTATTTCAGTCAATTGCAAAACACATCGTTGAAAATAGTAGCACTTGCAGTAATTTATGCCCGGAACTACACGCACAACGTGCGCACTGTTACGTTTGCTGGTCAATTCTACTATGTTACGAAAATTATCTGATGTGTGGTAGGTAATGAAACTCCACTCATCAAGCAAACGAAGCGCGCGTTCTAGAAGATCTTCGCCGAGCAAAGCGCTTAGTTCTGAAAACATATGAGCGCGTTCACCTAAAATTAACATATATTAGTGTTGTATGTAACAGATGCGATGTAATGATTACCTATTGTTAAGCTTATGCCATTATTACGATCATACTTTTTAAAAACCTCTTGTACTAATAGAGGCAAAAATAAATCACTCGCGTCTGAGAGAGTTTTATCAAGATCCATTTACATTAATAAAAAAAAAGTTCATTCGAAATATCGATTTATTATTTGGCGCTCAAATTTTGTTTTATTTTATATAGCCAAATGTACGAATCCATGTCTCATTTAATTACTTAGTTCAATCGATTGGACTTTACGTAGTTTTAAAACATTGTTGTGTCATAAACTCTATAATATTAATGTAAATGAGAAAATCGGCATATAAATCTCAGATTCGATACATTTTATCTAACTGAATGGAAGGCTTTGGCAACTCTATTCGCTTATTACAAAAAATGAGTTTTGCCCGCGTTTTTTATTTTTTTATGTTTGTTTACATATTTGTGTACGGTTAAATTAGTTTTGTAGTTGTTAAAATAATTGTTAAAGTTGTAAACAAGTTTTCAATATGTCAAAAAAATCATTTGTCCAAAACAAACAGCTTACAATGTCTGCTTTCCTGGGCCTAGACAAGAACAGCCAGAGTCAATCGACCCAATCGACAAACACAACGAAAAAAAGTAGTATTTTACACGGATAATGCCAGATAAATATATGTATTAATAAAAAATATTTCTCTTTAGATATTTTGGCTGCAAGGACAGCAAAAGCAAAGTTTTATAATCCTATATATCTCGATTCCTCATCATCCGACGAAGATGAACAAAGTCAGAGCCAATCGTCATCTACAACAACCGCAATTAAGAATAAACTCCCGGATAAGGATACAAATGGCAATGCACTTATCAAAAGGTATAGCTTCAATAATGCTAACCAATCGCCACTGGCGCCATTGCCAAAGAATGTTGCACCCAGCAACATGTCACCTACAAAGCCAACTAATGATAGGGGCACAAAACTGAGCTTTGATAACTTGGAAGAAGTTCTTCAACAGGATACAGTTTATCAAGCCACACTATCAAAACTTAATGGGCACATTAATAAACTGGCCGAGGCACAACGCAACTTACTTTCGCACTCTCAATCTCCAAGTAAATTGGATGCTGTTGAGTCATCAAATGGCAGCACTACTCTGGACGACAGCTTTGATAAAATGGTGAAAAATAAAATTAAAGAAGAGCCATTGTCTAATACAACAACTGAGCCAGTTGTACCGCCCTTAAAATCCACACTTCAAGCTTCTTCAAGTTCCTTGTCGAGCTTACAAGAAGAGACAATTCGAGAACCTGTAGCGGCAGCGACCAAGCCCAAACTGAAAATAGTCTTCGACAACTCTCTTCCCGACTATTTACGAGATTTAGGTCAATACGATATTAGTATATCCAAGACTGATTTCGGACAGCAGAATGAGACAATGCTTCGAAGCACAATGAACATGTACAAGTGCAAGTACATAGAGCTAATGGAAAAATATTGTGAGGTGATCGATCAGATTCCTGCTGTACAGTTCAATGAAATTGATGGCTTCGAAGCAAATACATTTCTAAAGTTGAAGGTAATGCGTCAAAAGTTTAAGGCGCGGACTCAGCTGCTACAACGACAGATAGAACGTAAGCGTCAGGATCGTGATTTGCAGTCAGACACGCCAGATTTTGATGCCTTGGAGCAGGAGGAGCGCGAAATGCAAGCGGAACAGCGCGAAACAGACACTCACACACCAAGTACCTATGCCACTGGTCCGTCGGAAGAACCAAACGAAGACGAGTTAAACGATCTGGTACTAATGACTGAACCGAAAACAACAACAGTAAAAATAAACTCCAATTATACGAATGGACCTCCAGAGAATTTGGACGATCTTGTGCCCGTGAATTGTCCACCACAAGAGTCGGACGAGGACGATTACCTAGCTCAGAGCATGATGTTCGATGACGGCGAACCATTCATCTCCAGCCAGTGCTCTCCGCCACCTCAAGCTGCCCCTTCTACTGGTGACTTAGATGATGATTTAGAGGACACATTAAATCAAATTCGGGAAGAACATGACGAACTGCAAGGCCGTAAATCTGAATACAAAAACTATGCCTACGCGGACTTTGAGGCAGTCAAAAAACCAATAAAGGAACCTGAGCCTTCCCAACGAGTAAATTTTGCCAAGAAAGACCCTGTAGTTATTCTCGATGACGATGGCTTTCCGGAGTATGATGAGGCTCAATTTGAGCAGGCACATGAGCTAGCTGCGTCACAAATAGTTGATTTAACTTCTACCGAGGTGGCCGTAGCAAGTTGCTCAAGTCGAACAAGTAGCGCTCCAACCCAAAAGGTCGCGGGTAATTTTCATGCCAATGTACACAATGATGGTACCACCGGTGAGTTCGATGGTCAGAGCTTCGAGCACTCCACACGTCTGATGAATGCACTTAGCTTTAACTTTGGTCTGAAGAGCTTTCGGCCCAATCAGCTGCAGGTCATCAATGCCGCTCTACTGGGCAACGACTGTTTTGTCCTGATGCCAACGGGTGGTGGCAAATCCCTTTGTTACCAGTTGCCTGCAATACTCACCGAGGGCGTTACCATAGTGATAAGTCCTCTAAAATCACTGATTTTTGATCAGGTCAACAAGCTGGCTTCATTGGATGTAAGTGCCGCATTGAGTAGACGAATACATTTATGGAAACACATTTCAATGTCTTACAGATTTGTGCCAAGAGCATGTCTGGCGAGCAATCTTTGGAAGAAGCTATGACGATCTATAGAGATTTAGAAACAAATCCACCGCTTGTAAAACTATTATATGTTACACCGGAGAAGATTTCTAGCTCGGCACGTTTTCAGGATACACTGGATCAGCTGAGTGAAAACAATTGCATCAGTCGCTTTGTCATTGATGAGGCTCACTGCGTTTCACAATGGGGTCATGACTTTCGACCCGACTACAAAAAGCTTGGCATTTTGCGTAAGCGCTTCCCGCATGTGCCAACTATGGCATTGACTGCGACAGCAACACCACGAGTACGGCAGGACATATTGCAGCAGTTGAATCTGACACATTGCAAGTGGTTCTTGTCCAGCTTTAATCGGAGCAATTTACGTTATCAAGTGCTACCAAAAAAAGGAGTATCCACGCTTGACGATATTCGCAACTATATACAGTCAAGACCATCAAACGCTAGCGGTATTATTTATTGCCTCTCACGTAAAGAATGCGATGAGGTGGCGAAAAAGTTGTGTTCAGCTGGAATACGAGCAATGGCTTATCATGCCGGCCTCACGGATACAGTGCGTGAGTCGCGTCAAAAGGATTGGATAACGAACAAAGTTCGAGTGATATGCGCCACTATTGCCTTTGGTATGGGTATCGATAAGCCAGATGTGCGCTTTGTACTCCACTACTCTTTACCCAAGTCTATTGAGGGATACTATCAGGAGGCAGGTCGTGCGGGACGTGATGGAGAAATTGCTGACTGTATACTTTACTATAACTACAGCGATATGCAGCGTCTAAAGAAAATGATGGACGGTAAGTTTTGGGCACTGTATAGATTATTCATTTCCTTTAATGTCATTTCGCTGCAGCTGATCGTGCACTGCAGTACCATGTGAAAAAAATTCACATTGAGAATCTGAATCGAATTGTGGGCTACTGTGAGAATATTACTGATTGTCGTCGTGCCCAGCAACTGGACTACTTTGGGGAGCATTTCACGAGCGAGCAATGCCTGCAGGACCGTCGCACTGCGTGCGATAATTGCCTAAAGAAGCGCTCGTTTAAACAGATCGATGCCATGGAGCAGTGTCGAAAGGCTGCGTGTGCTGTGCGAGAACTATGTAGCGGGCGCTCTCGTTTTACGCTGCTCCATATAGCCGATGTTCTTAAGGGATCCATGATCAAAAAGATTGTAGATTTTGGCCACAATAAAACGTCGCATCACGGGTCCTTAAAAGACTGGGACAAAGCAGATATACAGCGACTGTTGCGGCATATGGTTTTGCAGGATTACCTCAGGGAAGACCTCATCTTCACAAACGACATACCGCAGGCGTATATTTACCTCGGTAATAACATAACTGCCCTCATGAACGGCACACCTAAAATTGAGTTTGCTCTGTCACGCAAGGAGAGCGGAGGCTTGAAGGCAGTGGGTAGCGTCTCTGAATCAAATGCAGCCGGCAAAAGCGAAATGAATAACCTTCATGACCGCTGTTATGCAGATCTGCTTGATTTGTGCCGTACCATAGCTGCAGCGCGGAATGTTACCATGGCTTCGATTATGAACATGCAAGCACTAAAAGCTATGGCACAGGAATTGCCTAGCACTGAGAAAGAAATGTGCGCAATTCCTCATGTAACGAAAGCCAATTTTGATAAATATGGATCAAAGCTGCTGGAAATCACCACTGGTTATGCTACAGAGAAAGAATGTCTGCAGGTAATGTACGATATGGAGGCTGCCGAAGCAGCTGCAACGCCAAAACCATCCAGTAGCTCACGAGCATCATGGTCGGCTCAAGGCGGTGATGATGAGGATTGGAATCAAGCCGCTGCATCGCAGGGCAGTGCAGGATCAACGAGTACATCTCGAGGCGGTAAACGAAAGAGAGCTTGGCGTGGCCGTGGATCAAGCGTCACCAAACGCTTCAAGGGAACTGCATCACCGCGTAAAAAAAGTACTCCTGTGCGAAGTAGCCGAGGTGCCAGTACCAGTAGGGGTTCTACATCCAGACGAGGTTCCGCCAGTGGCGCTGGCAGTTGGTTAGCTAAGAAAACAGGAACCAGTGGCGGATTTCAATTGATGCCGTTGCCTGGTTCTCGTTAGTCTAAAAGTTTACAAAACAATAAATGTTTTTTCTATCACTTCGTTAATAACGATAATCTTAAGCTATTAAAACTTTTAAGTCTCTAAGCGGCTTTTTTCATCAAAAAATCAAACACTACTTCCAATTTATTTGGCTGCGGGACGTAGTTTCTCCTCAAACTCATATGCTCCCATTGACCATACCAAATTGCTATCTGTCTCCACTTGTACAAATTCTGTGGAATAAGTATTTGATGTACTAATCATGCCACCAAACTCCATCTGTGCGTGATCTAAAATGCAATAGGTGTAATTTTAAATCGCTTAATCCACACTATACTTACATAAATTCCACTTAAGCCCCTGAGTGGTTACATTGTGCGCAGTGCTGCCAACGGGCATTAGAGAACACCAACGTTGACTAGCTACCAAATCTAGGGGCACTTGTATTGTATGTTTGCCAGGTTGCAGAAGCCACGTAATGGAGTCGCCGCTCAGAAGATATATGTTACAGTTATCTTTTTGCATCTTATATAGCGTATTCACGTTAGCCATCACTTGATCCAGTCGACCAGAGCAATCGTGGAATACCACTACATCTTTGACTTTACGCTGCTCCATCACAGGTTGTAGCACAGTGATGGCTTTAGTAAAGTCTGTTGCATCTTGGTCAGGTGTGTGCACTTTAGGCGTATTCTTGAAAAATTCAACTGTCTCCTCTGTTATAGAATCGAAGTCTCCTGTTATCAGATCTGGTGGGTCAATGCCACCAACTGAACTCTCATTTTTGCTGCTTTTTGAATTTTCTTGTGAATTGGCTAATATAAAGTTGCGCAAGTGATTAGAGCCTCCATCTACGGCGCACCTCAAGCTTGCTACAAGCAATTGATTTCATGTTAATATGTTTAGTTATATATTTTTTTGCCCATTTGCCTTTGACATTTACCGTTCTGCCATAATCGTTTGACCACGTGAGCGGGAACTTGAATCCGTCGATTAAGCACAACACAAATATGACCGTTTGGGTCCAATTTAAACGACTCATTTATAAGATTTCCGGGCGTCCATTTATACTCTTTGGGAGGTATAGTGTGGTCCATTTGTTGTCTAAATCCAATTGTTGTTTTTGTGCAAAAGTTGCGTGGGAGCGCGCCAACGGTACCAGCCTGCCATAAAATTCGGCTATCGTCTGGCAACGCTAAATTGCGGCCCGCTCCGCGAAACAGTTTCAAAAGGACAGTTTTGATAGCCGCAGCTGCTGCCATCATACGGCAGCGCGTGCCGTTAATTTGTACGAAACTCATCACATTTGATTTATTATGCTTGGCACGACCTGGCATTTTAATATCAAATCCTATAACAAAATTTTTGCCCAGAATAGGCTTTGTGTCAACGAATCAACGCCGCTACCAAAACGATAAAAGGAGGCTTGCAACTCTGCGACGCCGCAAACAAAATGGCTCTGATTTTCGCAGACCAAAAAAGTTTCTTTTTGAATATTTTTGCAATTTTAAAAAAGGTGTAATAAAAAGTTAAATAAAAACTTACGAAATGCATATACTAATTCTTGTGTTTGTGAATATAGTTAAGATTGTGGAATGCAGAATTCTGAAGTGAAATCGTGATAAAAATGCGTGATTGAGATTTAAATATAAAAACTAGTTCTTATAAAACTACGCATACACGCACGGGCTGTGGACAGCCTCCCAAAAATGGAAGGTATGGATCTATGGAGGTCTATGTTTTCGTCTGATTTTGATGAGAGGGATGGAGAGGTAGAGAGTTATAGTAATGGTAAAACCGAGGTAGCAGACGAGTTTATTGGAGACGAGTATGAGGAGCAAGACGAGGACGAAGACGATGTAGCAGAAAGTGAGGGAGCGGGCGACGAAAAAGGCAGTAAAGAAAAAGGACAGGAGCCTGATGATGATGCCATATTTGATTTTGAATTGGAACCAATCGTTAGCATTGCGGAAACAGAAAGAGATTCTGTGCCAAGAACATCAACGCATTTGGCGCCACCACTACTAACGGGTTCAACTATTCGACCGCAACTCCGTCAGCCGATGTCAACATCGTCGATGGTTAGTCGTGCTACTGCAGCTGCGCCACCAATAAGACCAACAACGTCCCAGATTAATGCCACAGATGAAAATGGGGTGCCCATTAATTATGAACTGGGCGTCATTTATATATGTCCTGCTTGCGGCTCTGAGTATCGACAACAGGATATGTGGAAGCGTCACATGAATGAAATGCATCAATATAATACACGACGTGGTCTAAACTTCGTAGCTATCGATAAGCTGTACCATCGGTGTTTGGAATGTAATAAACGTATCGCGATGCATAGCCGGGAGAATCTTCTTAAGCATAAGTTTACACATTTGCCATACCGTTGCACTAAGTGCTTTATTTGCAAACGCGAGTACAAATATAGGCAGGACCTAATGGTGCATTTGCGAATGGTGCACTGTGACGAGGTTGTAGCCATGATGCGTGGAGGTGATATCAGTGGCGGACGAAAAACTCGTGTCCGTGAGCCGCGCATCGAAGACCATCGTAGGATAAACGACCAGGGTCATGAAAACGCCGACGAGATAGAACTTAAAAATGAAGTGATAGTGATGGAGGTCAATGACAAGCCGGTTGAGGAGTCAGCTCATGGTATAGACGATGAACACAGTCGTAGCTCCAGTACAGCGACTAAGAAAAAACGTAGTACTGCTGTGACGGCGACCGTCGCTACTGGCGCAGCGGAGTTATGCGAAGATTATATAAATTATACGTGCCCCGACTGTGGCACCGACTGCGATACACATGCCCAGTGGAGCCAGCACATTGAATTTGTTCATGATTACGTTAGTCGACGAGGATTAAATTTTCGTTGCGTGGATATGCAGATGCAGTGTCTCGAATGTAAGCAGGTAAGGTCATTCTATATTAATTTTGTAGTCTAGTATTATAGGGGTTTGTCTATATTTGCAGTTCGTTATTCCGAACACTATCAAAACTTTGCGCGCACATAAGTTTAGCCACTTACCTCAACCAGAGTGGATGCGTTGTAAACTTTGCTACAAAGGCTTCACGGAACATCATGAATTACTTACGCATTTGCTAAAACAGCATAATTTGGAATCCTTATTGCCAGAGACAGAAGAGGAGGAACAGCAGCCAGTACCTTCGGCTTGTGCGGTTGATGAGTATGAAGATAATGCTCGGAATGGGTGCGATGATGAGTCTTCGATACATTGGGATGATGTACCGCGGAGAGGTGGCCGTATTGGTAGCGACGACATTTACGAGCCCCACATTGATTACCTGTGCCCACAATGCCGCAAGAGGTTTATAGAGAAGAAAGATTGGCGCACCCATGTTGTGCAGGTCCACGGAATGAATGATCTCAGCAAACTGAATTTTGAAGTAATTAACGATCGACAGTTGAAGTGCACGGAATGCGACAAGATCATAACAAATGCCTATGGCATACAGAATGCCCAGCAGCACAGAATAACTCATTTGCCATATAAGGCGTACGCAAGGTGCCGTAAATGCCATAAATCTTATACAGATCGCAAAGGCCTGGTAAAACATTTGGCCACGTACCATCGCGTGGGTTATGAGCCACGCAAAGCGGATGCAACAGGCAACTCGAGCACTGTCTTGGCGCAAAGCAAACCGATGCCGCGAAAGCAAGTTGTCACCGTGGCCAATGAGACTTATGAGATTACTTATTTGGACGAGGAGCAATCCCCGCCTAGTAATAGTATAAATGAAGACAATGATTTTGGTGAACAAATGCAAGTGGATGAGGATGATTATTCCACAGGGAATAAAAGTGTCATCTTGGGAAGTCAGATGTCAGAAATGACAGCATCTTCTGCATCCAATCCCAACCCCAATCGCTACAAATGTGTGGATTGCGGTTCTCTGTTTGCCACACAGTCAGCACTGAAGACTCACATAAGTGATGAGCATGATTTTATGGACACACAATACAGTGCCAAAACGTTTGACAATGCTGAGCCCTCAGAGCATCCTTCTGTAGAGCCTGTTCCTGTTCCATCGACTGCACCTGCTTCATCAGGCAAAAACTCTGCAGGGGCCACAACCATAGAAAAGAATTATATATATTTGTGTCCGTCGTGTGGTAAGGATCATGAGACCCAGTTTGAGTGGCGTCGACACATCAATGAAGAGCACAATTTTGACAAGCGACAGTATTTAAGTATGCGCCAGATAGACAAGTATCGCTATCAGTGTACTGTGTGCAAGGACACCGTATGCAATTCTAAGCTAAAGGGCTTGCAGGATCATCATTTTCGCCATTTGCCATATCGATTATATCTAAAATGCCTCATTTGCGGCACATGCTACAATCATAAACCGAATATAGCAGCGCATCTACGCGCACGACACAATATCTGCGAGCGGGAGCCTTCAATTCGGGAACAGCCTGCTAAGGCATCGCATAGTAACGACCAGTTGAAGCATAAGGATAAGGATAAGGATAAGGATAAGGAACAGAAAGATACACAAACCACTTCCAACAAGAGTTCAGCGTCACCCACGCCGGGCGGTAGTCGAACGCTAAAGCCGCTGCCGGGCGTATTGACAACGCGTCCTGCTGGCCTCAACACCCTGGAGGATAATATTTCGTATCACAATGCCGTAGATTTGGACTTCATCACGTACTACTGCCCGAAGTGCAACAAGAATTTCGACTCACATGCGTTCTGGCGTAAACATATAGTGGAGGTGCATAACTACAACAGTCGTCAGGGATTAAATTTTCGTCAAATAGATAACCATCATTACTTGTGCTTGGAATGTTACAAACGTGTTACCGTTACACATACGAAGGGCGCTATCGGACAGCTGCAGTCGCACAAGTTCCGCCATTTGCCATATCGCTCCTTCAAGTGTTTGACCTGCAACGGAGAATTCGTTCGTAAGCAAATGTTTTTCAAGCATTTGAATCGAGAGACAAATCGTTGCGATAATAAAATACTCAGTGATGACGATACGACAGATCAGTTGGATATCAGTGACATTCAGAATACAACCGGTAATTCCGCCTATCGCTTAATCTGCCCGCAATGCGGTGATGGCTTCACAACCAATAGCAAAGCACTCTGGCGGGAGCACATTGATATCCAGCACGATCTGGTTAAGCGAGAAAAGCTTCATATGCGTAAACTGAGCGATGAACTGTTTCGGTGCAACGACTGTGGGGAGAAGCTAGAAACGAAGAGTCTGCGCGAATTGCAGAAACATCGTTTCCAACATTTACCCAATGCCGCCTATATACGTTGCTTGCTGTGCGAGAAAAAGTCGCCGGATCAATTAGGTCATGGTGTAGTGGCTGCCGGTTTTCATAGTATGCGTGAACTACAAGAACATATTCGCACCGTGCATCCAGATGAAGCTGAAAATGATGAACGAATGCACACACTGATGGAGGAAGACGACGATAGTCAACAGGCGGAAGCTTGCAGTGAGGCGTCGGAAAGTGGACAATATATGCCTTTGCCACCGCATTTGTTGGATGACGATGGGGAGGAAATGGATTTTGAGGAGAAGTATTTGCTTGGCTAAGCACTGGCAAAATCTTGCCAATCCAGTGTTCAACAGAATCTTAAGGTTTATCAGCCGGAGATTATACTCACAATTAATTATGGAGTAATATCTAACTGAATTTAAGTATTTATAAACTGATTTTGTCACTTTAAGAACAAATTTTTGATTTTGATGTAATCTCAGTAATTAATAAGTAGCTCTTACGATTAACTCAAACCCTTATTTATTACTCAACTCTAATCTCACTCAAGTACCGGATACCGTTGACATTAAAAAAAATTCTATGGGTTTAATGATTTAGTATTTTAAATTTCATTCAGCTTAGTTAATTATACGAAATCTTTTACTTAGCCAGTTCCCCTATGTACACTGATTATTCGTTAGTTTTGACGCTTCTGTGAACCTGCATTAATTTTAAATATAGACTAAATTTTATGTTTATGAAATCATAGACTGTTCTCTAGCATAAGAATTGTTTTATATAGGCAACTATACTTCCAATTTAAAAAAAGCAATTTACTTCCCCACACCAGTTTTAAGTTTTATTGTAATTTGTATCCTTAATTTTCTTAAAAATGATCAATAAATAAGAAAAATTATTACACAGTAAATTAATATTGTCTTTCCTTTTTTATCAAGACTTCTAAAAGCGGAACGGAACTGAATATCTTCTCTTTGATATTCAGTGTTTAGCTATACTATATTGGATTCTAGTTCTCGGAGACTTGTGTGATATCAATGTGACGTTGATGAAGCCCATCAAACAAAATGTTTTAAAACACTTTTGAAATATATAGTTTATCAACAATTAGTATCCGGGTTGGTTCTTTTGACAATTAAAGTATTTATTTATTAGTAATAGTATTCTTATTTATTACCAATTTCGACTAAAGAAACCCCCGTAACATACCCACAAAGAGCGTTTTTTCTTTCTCAATGATTTATGAAATTTATCAACGACATATTTGTATTGCATTTGATTGTTTTACGTGGTTTAGTTAAACACGAGATAAGAAACAAACTGAAAAACATATAGCTTAAAGGTAATTTGTATATATAAATATATGTATATATTCAAATACATGAAGATATTTATAGGTATGCATGTGTAATACAGATCGAGAAAACATGCTTCATTGTAGTAGCCGACAAAATATGATCGAAATTCAATTCAATATGATAATAATACGATATGTATACTGTCAATGGAACGCTAAATCTAAATCTAGAAAATTGATTTCACTTTCGTTTGTGTTTTTTCGTTTCAGAATTTATGTAATACAATAAATAATAATAAATACTTTTAAAAAGCATAAACAAATTGCACGCACATAATAATTGCAACTATTTGAATAACGATTAAATAAAAATAATATAAGATAAGAAAATACAAAGTTAAACAATATATATATTTTTTCTTTTCTCCTAAGCACTATTAAACAAAACTGTTTTTACACTTCATATTTGTAATTTGTCTGCCAAATACTTTTCGAATGCGCATGGAATGAATGTTAGTTATTTAATTGAGTGTTGCTTTAACAGTTTTGCTTTAGCTTTTGGCTTTTCCATTTATCGTTTCGAAGTGTACTAATGGTCAGTTCCTTTCTTTTTTTGTGCACGGGTATTCACTATTCGACGTTGTATTAGAATTTCTATATAACTCATTCACTGTATGTGAGAGTTTGCATGAGTGTGTATGTTTAGTAACAATTTGTTGTTTCTTGCTGTAAAACTAGTAAATGGTTATTGTTGCTGTCGAATTTGTAGCCTCACAGCGTCGGCATATTCCGTCTAGCGTTGCTACTGCTGCTGACCTCTCCGCCAGCCGCTGCTCCTTCCTGTTGTGCTTTCTGTTTGGCACGTCGCACTTTTTGACGTGTATGCTCCATTTGAAAATCTTCCACACGCAAATTCAAACGCATCATATTATTGATGATAAACTCCTCTTCCATTATGTGCTCGGGCGGCGAACGTAGCACTGCTAGCGTTTCACACAGTCCCGTACACGTTTTGCGCACCTTATGTCGGCTAAGCGACGCACCAATGATGACCAGTGCCACCTTGAACATAACGCGAATGCCCTCAGCGAGAAAACAATCCCAGACACGCAACAGCGTCTCCCAGGGTAGTGTACGGGTCATGGCGCAAAGGAACCAATCGGTCATATAAAGCAGAGGTTCGACTTTGTGCTTTTGCAGGTGACGGTAGACGGGCGGGCAGGTTTTCTTAAGCAGGCCCTCTAGGATGCCTGCATCATTTTGTATGACCTCGAGGCCAGGTATAAAATAATCCTGCAAATATCTGCAAAGTAAGTGTTTAATGACATATCACTATTTTTTTTATGGATGGGTAGGACTTACACATCACATACGCTAACAAATACCCAGAAGGCATCTTCCGCCGGCAAATGCATCAATAGAAACGCAGCTATTGGTGCCTGCGCTTGGCAGAAGCCTACTTTGGGATTATATATCGAATAGGCTTTGAGCACATTGAACAGCTCAATTTGCCCCACCTTTTCCTCGTCAAGAAACATTTCATGAAATGGAAACTGACGATGTTTATCCTTTCTAATCTCTTCAATGGTCGTTGGATTGCCAGGCTTCTTTAGTAACTCTTCATAGACATCTGGATTCTTTTTCTTAAGCAAATAAGCACCGGATAAATAGAACCAAGCTTTAGGACGCACTGATTTTGGTATGCCTTTACGGCATCTGTCACGTATCTATGCGATAATAAAAATTCATAATATAAGGATTATGAGGAAGATAATAAACATACCTTTTTATAGTTCTTGGACATATAAATGGGCCAGTTCTCAATCATGTAGAGCCATTTCTTCTCGCGTGCTATGATTTGTGCCTTGGATAATGGTTCTTTTGGTTTTTCTGAACGCTGAAATCCGCCATAGAAACCATTGCGATCCGGGCAACTGGATACGGTGGAGCACAGCGAGATCGTATCCAAAGCTCGCGGAGGCGTTGCCATCTGTGTCAAGTGTGTTCTGCGCAGAATAATTTCAAGTTAAAGCCATAAATTATTACAGCATTACTAGTATACGCCTACAATAAATCAAACGATCGAGTGTGCATGACAATGAGATACCCTGTCCATATCACTTTCAACATAATAAAATCAATATGAAACACGTTGATAACGTACTCATGTTTTACGTATAAATGTGGTTTTATTTTTATTATGTTTCCTATTTTTCTTTTAGTTGATCACACACTTTCTGCGTTGTTAATGGACTGATGGTACCATAAGAAAAACAACAGGCAAGTTTTTCGTAAAATTGTGTAGGTGCTTTGTGATAGTATTGAGATGTATATTCGGATAGTGTGAGTGACAGAGACGGCAACCACTC
>JABVZX010000352.1:4641667-4654003 GCA_020883565.1 Drosophila pachea
GCAATTAAGTGCGATCAACGTAAATTTGACATTCTCCCAATTCGCTTCGTTTAGCACATTTTGTGCGAGCATATTACTCATACATACTCATACTCATTCATATGTATGTGTACTTGTATATACGAAGGTATGTATGTATATCTTTAGCCTTACGAAAATGATATGATTGTTTTTGTTTATTTATAACATTAACTTATCAGCAGTTCGTTTAGATAATAATTGCACCTTGAAGATTTTAATTCTTATTTGATTTTGTATTTATATGCCAACCTTTTTCGATTTGATTGCAGCAGCTCTTCGACGCTAGAGATAGGTTTTTTGAGATGTAGGCGATCGAATGTAATCATTGTAACTAATCGAAAATTGGACTATGCTGAGTCTAAAGCAAACACTCATAAACAGACAAAGAGACAGACAGCAGAACAGGAGGCACAACTGTTTTTACAATGGGACCACAACGTAAACATAAACATACATATTATATATATATATATATTATAGATTATATACACGTGCTAAAAATGTTTGTAAATTAGTCAGCGACGCTGCTGAAAATGGTGTAATAACTAATAATATAATTTTAAAAAGGAAATAAACTCATGAGCGATATATGGTTCAATATGGTTCAATATATAAATCGATAAACCACAGATTTGAAGCATAGAAAAGCTATCTCGCTGTGGAATACAATTTCCAATTATTTCTGAAATCGAGCCTTTTAAATTTGCGTATTGTGTACACAAAATAGTTATTTCAAACCCTATAGTTAAAAAGGAATGGTAACGGCTTTCTAATATTCGTTCTCATATGTTGAAGATCCAATTGGACACAGGATGGTCCAACTCAAATTTCCGCTCAAGTTGAATTTTAAGCTGTTAACGACAGGCGGCTAACTAATTGAGGGACCTATGTATGTAGTTGACATAAATAACCCATTGAATGTTTAATTACCGAACAAAAAGCGACTGTGCAGATGAAGTAGAAAAAAAATGAGAGCAAATAAAAGTGCAAATGCAGTAGCTGCAGGGCGAAAAGAAAGCGGCACAGTTCTGATGCGAACTTGGGTCTACAACTGCAGATGTGGTTTCATTGTTACTCTTATCAGAATAACAAATTTTAAAAGTTAGTGTGTAGTTAAGCGTAGTAATTGTTAGCTTTTTATTGTGTAATAAAATACAGAATTACAGACATGAAAATATACATATGAAAATATTCTTTAGCATTGGCCCACCCACAAGAAGCACTAACATTGCTCTTGTCTGCCATTTTGCCTACTCGTTTCAAAAACAAGTGTCACTGTGTGCCACTATGGCGGCTGTGATTGCTTGAACGTGTATATACAATACTTGGCAATTGTTATTATTAAGAGAGCAAAGACTCCGCCCCCACATTCCCCTCACACATTTAAGGGTACTTATTGCTTACCTTTTGAGCTGGTTGTTCTGACTGCTTGTTGCTGTTGCTTAATGCTACTGAACTGCTGGCGTGGAATGCGCAATAGTTGTTTTCACGTTTAACTTTCTATGCTTTCTTACGTTTTCCGTTTTGCACCACACACACACACACACTTTGCGCCCGCACAAATGTGTAGCATTTATTGCGTTGGTAGACACTATTTTCCAATTGGATTTTGTTTATTTTCTATACAAACTGGAAAGGGTAAGGTAGCCATCGGAATGACACTTGCTTTTCTTTACCCATTGGCTCAATTAGCGCGTAAAGACGCATTCAAAATTAAATTTCGCACTTCGTTTGCTTTGGCACATATTTCTTAGTTTTGCTAACTTTATATGAAATGTGGACTAAACACGACTATTTCGAGGAGCTACGTGAGTTGCGCGAAGTGAACAGCCGAGCAGTCAGTGGTGATACATTGTTAACCATTACACAGACTCAGGGTTGCATAGATATCGATAACTTGGATGCAGGTATGCATTTCAAATTTTACATCCACAGAATAATATTGCACACAGATAATCGTTTAACAATTCAATTTTAGCGGTTATTGAAACTTTAATGGATATAAAATAATAATAAAATATATGTATATTGCTTTGTACTTTCAATAGATATACATTTTCTAAAAGCAAAATTTGCTTTAAATAAAAAAGAGCTAAAGTACAAAAGCTAGGTTTTAACGGGCAGCTCTTTGGCGATATAATTCCATTACAATTGTTTTGTGAACATTTTTAATAATTATGAACGTTCCACTTTGGAAGCTCTGGAGTTTCTGGGTGCGGATCTCCAAGCCAGTAATGTGCTGCATAACATAGAATTAAAATTATAATAGGTAATATTTGCACTATGCAAAAATGAATGAAACGGATAAAGCTCTCCCAACCGATAATTTCAGCATGCAGTCGCAACAGCGCAACAGGAGCCATGAAATTGCACATAATGAGCAGCACCGTAAATATTTCTTGCTGCTGTCTCCATATTCTATGACAATGGGCACGTATTATGCACATCAACATCAGTATGGGCAAGAGAAGTTTCACCGCGACCAGAAGACTATTGATGAGCGTTGAATAGAAACCAAAGCCCTCGAAACGCATGTAGAACACAAATTTATCCAGTCCATCGATGTTTCCAATGAGGAATAGAGAGAATAAGCTATATAGAACCATGTACATTGCAGCCGTCTGCATCCGTTTTATCTCGATGCCCTTTTCCTGTTTAATGTGAAGCGCGATCTGAAGTTCTAGAGCCAGCAGTTGAATTATGATGGCTTCGTATGACGTTGAGAGCAAGGCGTACAATGTGCACAAATTGTATATTAACTGCTTGGAATCCCGTAGGATAAAGCGGGGAAAAATCGCATAGCATGCATATGCTCGAGCGATCAATTGAAGATACTGCGCCTGCGAGCTGTATAGTACATGCAGCCCAGCTAATAGTAGAACTAGTCCGTTGATAAAAAAACAGGTTCTATGGGAGTAGCTGGACAACAGTTGTGGGTCACAGAGGAGAGGACGTATTGAGGTGATAAATAGGCTAAAAAGCAACCAATTTCGATGCCAAAATCCTAGCGAAGGCGCCAACCATGGTATAAACGTCAGCGCACATACAAGTAAAATCCAGGTTATGCTTTTCAGAGAGCATTGGCCAAGTGCATTGCGGTTGTGGAAACAGCAAAATCCGAAGTAATAAAGCCCGAATAGGCGACGGAAGATGAAGCCCAGAAAGCAACAAATAGAGAATAGCATAAGTAACATCAGTTGCCAATAGGGTATGTTCTGCTCTTGGTCCGGTATAATCTTGCAGATCCAAAAAATTGGTGCCATCAGTAATAGCCCACTTGTAAGCCAGGGTACACGCTGTAGCAGCACAAAGAGCAACAATGATAGGAAAATGAGATGGAGAAGCGTCTCGAAAACTATGACATGAAAGCTTTTTGATCCCTCTGTACTTCCGCTTAATTGTCGAATCCAACCTAGAAACGCACACGTGCTGGCCATCAGAAGGGCTTTGCGGTAATAGTTCACATAATAATCAGTGCAGATTAAGAGTACCCCTAAAAAGTTGGCACAGAACTCCGATAAAGTGACGAAGCGCTGCTGATGCCACAACAAATTCGCTGTAGATATAAACTTTTGCATTTGATCTTTGTCTATCCAGTGACTTGGCAGATAAGAACTAAGCAAGCCGCATTGATGCTGATCCAATGCTTGCTTTGCTTGTCTGACTAACTGCAGTGCATTCATGTACATTGCATGTGCCTCATACTTACTGCCATTCAGCACACCCACTGGAAGCCTGCCAATATTGTGCACTGGCGGCGGCAATCCCAATAAACTGCTCATCAATGTAGCCAATTGCGTGAAATCGAGGATCTGCAATGGTAATCGATGCCCTTGTTCATTAGCCACAAATTCCCGACCTCGTTGGTGTGATTTTTTATCTACTCCAGCTCCCCAAACCATAAAGGGATTCTCTAGCTCATCTTTGTGATATATAGCTCTGCTATAAGCTGAGAAAAGATAATATGTAAACTTATTTCTTTAACGAAACTCACTTAGGGTGCTCACGCTTCACTGGTTCGCGCTGATTCGACGTTAACAAATAGGCAGTGCGCTTATCCGGAAAGACTTGTTCAAATAACCGATAAGTGGTCCAAATTTCATATTGCGTTCTGTTCAACTGATCCTGGCATGTTATATAAGCGTTCTGGCATGTGCTCAGAGCCAACAGTTGCACAAAGAAAACAAGGCCGGACCTCTGCCCAAGCTTGGATCCCTTATGTAAGATAAAACTTTGGACGTCCATAAGTACCGATTCATCATCTTCGGTGAAGCTTAATTTAAAATTAGACTTGAATAGATTCTGCAGCTCTGGTTGACACCATGCAACACTGAGTTCGCTCCGATTGAAGATCGTGTCCATTGGTGTGCTATGAATTCTAGCGAAATAATCTTCATACCGACCCGAGACCAAGGTCTGATATGTAGAACGGGTATTGTCTGTTATACGGGTGAGACTTATGCCCACCTGTCCCTGTCGCAGAAAGATTTCCCTCAGATGTGGTACATTACGGCATCCTTTTTCGAAGAATGACTTTGCGCTGAGGCCATCGACAACAAAGAGAACGAGTCGTTCAGCAGGCGGCTGTTTCAGCAATGGCTTTGGTGGCTGCAAATCTGTCTGGAGCGTGCATTGAAAATAGATTACGTAAACGGAGAGCAATAGTAATAATTGTCCCACGATTGCATAGCCATAAAAATTCTTCATCGCTAAAAGTTTATAATCTAACAGTTATTTGAACTATTACCCAGTTAAATACTGATCTTATTTTTACAGCAAGCAGTTAAGCTAACGTTCCATAGCCTATTTGGGTTTCCTAAGGGAGCGTTGCCAAAGTGGGCATTGCGTTTTTTGATTTTCAATGCTTATAACTACAACCAAATTACCGTCCATCAAGTGGGCTTTGCATTTTAGCCTATGCCGAGAATTCACTGATTCAATTCATTTATACATCACAATTCAAACGGTGCGGTTTTAATCGTTATATATTTTTTGAAAAAATGTGGAAGTTTTTAGCTCTATTGGTGCACGTATTGCTGCTTGGATTTCTTACACAGATATATTATCAAAGCTCTATCATCAATGGACTAAACGCGCAGGTCGGGCATCGGAAGTTGGGCTTGGAGCCGCCAGCCGACCGTCTGGTTATATTTGTTATCAATGGACTACGTGCTGAATCACTTTATGGGAACAATTTCAGCGCCGTGCCGCATTTAAAGAAACTTGTCAATCACGGCCTGATTGGGTTGTCGCTGGGCAGTGGCCCATCAGAATCACGTCCTGGTCATATTGCCATCTTAGGTGGATTCCAAGAGGATGCTTCTGCCGCCCTTCGCAACTTCCAAAGCAACCCCACGGCCTTCGATACTTTGCTCAATCGCACAAGGGGTGAATCGTGGGCGTGGGGCCCCAAATCTATGCTAAAATTCTTAAAATTTATACCCACCGGCGGAGAACCAATCAATATGCAAATGTATACAAAAGCTGACATAATCAAGAAAATTTCGGCGTATGAGTGGGTATACGATAAGGTGCACCAGTTTTTGGTAGTTTCCGCAGAAAAGTTGAATGGACCGTCGGTATTTCTTATTGAGTTGGATGGTCTTTGTAGCAATGGAATCGCGCCCAAGCCAAACAGTAGCTCGTTTCTCAGTACTTTAAAAAATACAGAGGAGACGATTTTGAAGATTTACGCTTTATTCGAGCGGTACTTCACTGATGAGCGTACTAGTTACCTACTGACATCTGATCATGGGATGACCAATGAAGGTAAGTATTGGTAAGCACAATTGGCCTTTTGTATCAGTTTCGATCAATGTACATCTTCATAGGTACTCACGGCGAAGATAGTAAATGGGAGAGTGAAATGCCTTTCATTTTTTGGGGTGCCGGAGTGGATGGTTTGCAGCCTGTAGCAAAAGCCGTCAATATGACGGACAAGCAAGGAAATAATATGCGATTGCACGAGATAAAACAGATAGAACTGGCGCCATTGGCATCGGCTTTGATTGGGCTGCCACCGCCCTTGAATAATCGGGCGATGTTGCCGCTTGGCCGAATGAATGTTAAAAAAATCTATGAGGCACAGTCACTACATTTGAATGCGCTGCAGATACTAGCACAGGTGGAACGTGTGATGGAGTTGGAAGAAAGGAGCTACATTCGCAATTGGCTGCCTCGACCTGAACACTTGCATAAACAAGGTATCCAACAATATCACAAGCAATTTAAAAGCCTTATGCAGAAGAATAGCATCGCTGAGGCTACGGCACGCAGCCAGGATATGATAAAAAGGGCATGGAAATACCTCGATTACTACAGAGCATATTATCGCTTACCATTGGCAGTGGCCTGCATTTTGACCTATCTGGGCTGGTTCTGTTATCTACTAGCAAAGCAGGCGCGCCCAATTAATATACCCAAACAGGAGTGGATAACTCCCATCAACTTGATGCTCTTGGTGCTGGAAATCTTAGTGGCGCTTATCTGCTTTTTGCATAAGGTGCCATGCTGGACCACTTTCTTTTTGTTGGTCCCGTTGCCCGTTTGGGCATTGGCACTGCGGGAGCGTGGAGTTAATGCGAGCTATATGATTGCTCCGATTATACAACTGGCCTGGATCAGTGCGACCGTGTTGTTGCTCATTGCCTCATTCTTTTGCAAGTCTCTCATCGGAGTTGCCTATCTGCTTGTGCTCTGTGTCGATAACAGGAATGCCTTCACCAGAGCTCCTACAATGAAATTATGGGTATGGCTAACAGTTGTGGCAATCCTGACCGGCTTTACTTTAATGCGGCCGGAGTTTGTGCCAGACAATCTGTATTTTATGTACTTGACCGTTCTAATTACCTTGCTGCGCCCACTGCTGTTCAACGAGAGCCACGCCCTACGAGTCTGGTTGAGTAATGCCGCAGCTTTGCTTCTAGCTGTTTACATGGTATATGAGCGCCTCCACAATCGTAACATTTGCTGTGTGCTACAGGGCGCTGCCTGGGTCTACGTATTTTACGCATTCATCTCTATACCCTATAGTGATACAAACACACCGCGAAACCGTGTGGAACTCATTATTTTCAATTTGAGCACCGTCTACTCACTGATGAGCCCTACGTATGAGTCCATATTTATGCAATTATTATACACAGAGTTTCTACTGGGCATGCATGTTCAAGATGACTTCAAGGGTTCACCATCAGAGAGCTCGTCCGCAGAAGACGAAGAGCAGCCGAATGCAGCGAAATCCCCTACAACAGAAGAGCACATTAACAAGATGTATAGCTATGCTGTTTTTATATTAATCTATGCCTATTTCTCGATGGTCGGTTCTGGAAGTCTGTTGGACATTAATTCATTTGATACGACCTTTGCCCGGATCTTTGTCAACGATTGCTCTGCAATTTTAATTGGTTTTCTTTACGCTTTGAAGCTGATGATACCCATCATTATTATCATGTCTTGCTTGTACGCATTTCGAACTGATGCCCGCCAGAATCTCAGTAGAATTTTTATTTGCGTATTCCTTATTAGTGATTTATTGTCCCTGTACTTCTTTTTCTTCGTGCGCAATACTGGCTCCTGGCGTACCATTCGTAGTTCACTCTCTCAGCAGCTCATCGTGCATGGTCTGCCCATGCTGTTCGCCGCCTTCTCTTGGCTTCCCCAGGTGCTTCTCAGCGCCATTCCGATGACCATGCTGCCAATGCTACGCTGGAAAAGCTCAATCAAGATGACACCTCCTGGTCAGGCACGCGCTTAAAAATCTGTTTCTTTAAATTTAAGTCACTTTGGATTAAATAAAATCGTTATTTGGATTCCCTCCTATAACAAATATTCTAGAGTTTATTCAATATTTACTGGCACATACATCGGATTCCTTCTAGGCAGTTTTCAGCTTTCGTGATTCAAAATAAGCCTATAATTGAATGAAGTCTCAATTATATACGCCAATTGGTTTATTATTTTAAACTAACCTTTTCTGCTACCAAAAGCAAATTTTCGAAGTTGGTCTGACCCGTCTCCATGACCATGCTGTGGAAGATCTTTGTTTCACTATTAGTCAACAGTTCATAGGGTGATCCAAATTCCACCATCTGTCCAGCATCCATGACTATCACCTTGTCCGAGTCCACAATCGTATTTAGCCGATGAGCTATTGTCAGAACAGTACATTCCCTGAATTTGTTCCTGATTGTCGCTTGAATGAGAGCATCCGTTTGTGGATCTACATTGGCTGTGGCCTCATCCATCACAAGAATGCGATTCTCTCGAAGAATAGCCCGCGCCAGACACACTAGTTGCCTCTGACCCACACTAAAATTGCTGCCACCTTCTGAAATGGTGCTCTGGAGTCCATTTGGTAGCTCGCTGATGATGGGCTTGAGTTTAACTTCCTCCAATGCATCCCACAGCTTGGCATCGTTGTATTCCTCAAATGGATCTAAGTTGTATCGCATACTGCCTGTAAAGAGCACTGGTTCCTGAGGTATAATAGAGATCTTGCTGCGCAGGTCGTGAAGTCCTAGTTCGTTGGTATTTCGACTGTCGATAATGATGGAGCCATCATTAAAGGACAGACGAAAGAGGGCGTTAATGAGTGAGGACTTTCCGGCACCTGTGCGTCCCACAATTCCAACTTTTTCCATGGGCTTTATTTCAAAGTTAAGCGACTTAAGCACGTACTTGGACTGCGGATCGGGGAAGTAACGAAGACTCAGGTCATCAGCCACGATTTGTCCATGTTCTGGCCAAGAGGCAGGCGGCTTTTTACTTGGCTGGGACTCAAACTCGCCTTCCGGTTCAATTTCATCGTATTCCAATACACGTTCTACGGCTGTCATGGTGGTATCCAATTCGGCGGATTGTGTCATACCATATTGCACCATACCAGCTAAGCTCATGGCTTGTGTAATAGCCAACCCCACCTCTCCGGGCTTGGTGGGTGGATTAATAAAGTAGTTAAGTACAATAATTATTGTGTATAGTGCACAAAATAAGTCAACATAATACCCAAACGCCCGACTTGTGGATAGAAATGTGTAGTAGCCAGAGCTATGAAGATCCTGAAGGTTATCGAACTCGGCAATAAGCGCCTTCTGTGCATCTAAAGCTCTGATTGTAGTTAGTCCGTTAAGTGAACTACTGAGATGGGAATATATAGGGGACCTGGCCACTGCCTCCAAACGTTTCACATCCCTTGAGGTCTTTAAATAAAATTCCCTCAAGTAATAGAAGATTATTCCTAACACAAACGTTAGGAGCAAGTAATAAGGATTAGTTATACAGATAACTACAACGACACCTGCTAATAAAAGAAAGATCTGAACAACATCCAGCATTATTGTTGGCAGGATTTCGTCCAATTGTCCCAGGTCTTTTGAGAATCGATTTAATATCCGACCAGATGGATTTGTGTTGAAGAAATACATTGCTGCTCTGGAAATACCCCGAAACATTGAATTGTGCAATTGTATAGAGCTTCGACCAGCCATGGCGTAGAAAACAATAGGACGCATAATACTGAACACAATTGCAGCAACATTGAGTGCTGTGAAGTAGTACATGTCCACGGGATCATATTTAACAGCGGTGTTGTCCTGGGCCTTGTCCACCCTGGAAATCAATATATTTTATTTTCTAATTTTTCGTGGAAGCGTTAATACTCACCAGTATGAGAGAAATACATCGGCTACAGAAACTAAAACTTGTGTGCCAATGCATAGAATAATCATAAAAGATATTAGAATCATACCGCTACCCGCAGTAAAGTATTCTTTATAAAGACCCAAGCTGACTTTTCCTTCCACACGTGTCTCCTGTTGCACCATGGCGGTGTCCTGTGCAATTGAATCCGTTAGAGAACTCAGAGAAACAAAGCTGTCTGTGCGAGAATTCTGACGACTTGTTTTGGAGTGCAGGCTCACATGGTCACCTGCTCCGATCTTGGGATCCACTTCTATGGCCTTTTCATCCTCGGCCTTATTGTTGTCCGTTAAGAGTCGGGCAAAATCTAGGCCACTATTCTGCATGGTGGCATATGTTCCCATAGCACTTATTTTGCCCTTGTCCATAATAATGATTAGGTCAGCGTGCTCCAGAAATTGCAGTTGATGTGTAACCAATATGACCAGCTCGTTCTTCAGATATCCGCTCATACATTGGTCGAACAGATGGCGACCCACATGAGTGTCCACAGCGCTGAGTGGATCATCCAACAGATAGATATCTGCTCTGCGATACACAGCTCTGGCCAGGCTAATGCGCGCCTTCTGTCCACCCGAAAGCGAAGCTCCTCGTTCACCGACTATTGTCTTATCTCCCTGAGGAAGCAACTCAAAGTCACGTTCCAGCGCACACTTCTTGACCACTGTGCGATATCGATGCTTGTCCATTGTCAATCCAAACAGTATGTTCTCGCGAACGGTTCCAGAGAAGAGCCAAGGTTCCTGGGCGGCGTACGATAAACGGCCATTCACTCTGACGCTGCCTTTCTCAGCAGGCAGCTCGCCGAGAATCGATTGGATCAGACTGGACTTGCTTGCACCCACGGGTCCTATAACAGCAACCAATTGGCGTCGACCCAATTTCAGATTGATATTGTCTAGGGTGTTCTCAGTTGCTCTGTTATCCCACTTGGCATGGAATTGATTAAACTCTACCAGAGTCTCATCAATGCTATTCTTCTTTGTCGAATCTCCAATCATCGTGTCATATTCTTTCTCAATAGATAAACTAGGCGCCAGAAGAGCATTTGATTTGTCCTGCACTTGAGTTTCAGGTCTATGCATGAAGGTCTCCAATCTTCTTATGGACACCCTTATTTCCGCCAGCTGGGTAATGCTAAGCGGAAAGAAATTGGTTACTGCTCGTTGCAGTAAGTTGTAGTAGGATGTTATGAAGAATGCCCCGCTGGCAGTCAATGTGTTTCCTAATAGCACGAAGCCTACCAGACTGACAAAGGTCACAGTACGGGACAAGCACATGCCGAAGGCTATAAGAATGCCCCGTATATAGTTCACTTTCTTTATGCACTTCATCTCTTTGCCTCGCATAATTTCGATAAGCTTGCCTAGTGGTTTTTCCCAGGCGTACATCTTAATCACTTGGATTCCGGAGATAAATTCATTCATCATTCGCACACGCTCATCTGTACGCAAAGCAGTCATCAGGCGCAAAACTGATGCCTTCTTGGCTAAATAGGCTTGAAAGGGCACGAACAGCAACATCACAGCGACGCCAAAGAATGCAGCCACTCCTATCTGTTAACAGTTATATTATTTAACAATTAATGCAGATTTATGTATAATTTACGAACCTTTTGATACATAAAAAATGTAACTACAAACAATTCGAGCGGAGCCAGCCACATGTAATGTACATTTATTAAGATCAAATCAAAGCGTCCCACATCGTTGGAGAGAAGATTCACCACTTGACCTATGGATGTGTCGTTCAGGGCAGTATGGCTTAAACGCAAAGCCTTTCTGTACACCAGACTGCATAGCGCTACGCGCATTTTCATGCCAAGATGTAAAAGACCGAGTATAAACGGATGACCAGTAACAACAGAAAACACAGAAGCGGCGATTAGACCTCCAGCATAGAGTTGTGCCTTAAGAGGGTCCGGATCTTCGCCCGAGAAGTATGACATAATACCATAAAGGCACATTGGTTGAGTTACCCTTAAACAGATTTTGATAATAATATGATAAACATATATCATAGAAAATAGTGTACTTACTTAGCAACGAATTCTCTAAGTCCCAGAAGAAGCCCAGTTAGAAACAGGTGCCACCCAAAAACCCGTATAACAACACGGCCCAGGCGGGGCGGTTTGTTCTGAGATTTCCTTTGATATACTTCCTCATCCCAAGCTGCGCACAAGCGGTCACCAAGTGTATCTGCGTATAAAAGCTGTACATTTTATAGCCAAGAGATGTTTTGTACTCCAAGAGAATTTTTTACTTGTAACGTAACGGAACCGGCAGTCATCGATAACTTACAAGAAATTATCTGATATCGGTTCAAAAAGAGCTAAGGGAAGAGAACTAATTCAGGAATAACTGAAATTTACTTTGAATTATTTTATAACCCAACATTACGTGATACCAATATTAATTTTTAGTGATTGTTATTAAATTGCATATTATGTCTCTTACCTGACTTGTGCTCTTTAAGGGGCCGATATAAATCTGACTGCTCCAATGTCTTTTTTCGACCCTTGAAGAGTACTGGAAATACAAAGCTGTACATGGCCATAAGCATGCAGAAAAAAAGAAATATTAGTATTATTACATATGATAGAACAGGAAATTATTC
>JABVZX010000352.1:4805489-4826977 GCA_020883565.1 Drosophila pachea
TGAAGTCAGTTAAGAGCTCGGGGTCATAACCCACACATGTATCCACATTTTCAGAGCCGTCTGCGTCGCCGCCTCCCGAGCGACAGCTCAGCCTGAATACAAAAACAAAAGCTGAAGAAAAAACAGTTAACAAAGCAATCGCAATTAGACGCTTTCGCATTGATTGTAGCTCTAGTCGTAGCTATAGTTCTTGTTGTTGTTGTTGGAGTAGTTGTTGCAGCACCTACGATAAATAATTACACATCAGCTGACAACATGACACACTTCCCGAAGACCTTACGGGGTGGTGGCCAGGGGGGGGGGGGGGCGTGGCTGCGCTGAGAAGTAATGCGGGTAGCCGATTTCCGGGCCAGCAGTTAACGCCATTCTCCCAGGCTCCGATTCGAATTCGCTTACGCTTGAAACGCTTTGGAAAAGTTTCGCGCTGGCACAGAGATTGAGAGAAGTTTCATTGCTTGCCTTGAGGAAATCTCGCTGCTTTGCTTTCTCCCCACTTTTTCACTCTGTCTATTCCTTTTGTGAATTAGCGAATGCTGATTTGGTTTCCTCTTCAAAGAATCGAACTAGATTTCCCTCTCCGTCTTGCTTTTATTGACGCCTTCCCAATGAGAAAAGTTAATTCATTTTCGTGGCTTTGTCTTTCCCACTTTTCCGTTTCTCCTCGCGCTTTCCCCCTTATTTCTTTAGTAGTGACTTCGCCTCACTTGCTTTATCTTCACATCTAATGATAATGCACTAACCCTATATGCTCCCAGGCTCGCTCCTCAGCTCCGCTCTCTCGACTGCTTTCCCCTCATATTTTCAATTGCCAGCGCAGCCACGATCTAAGCGCCACCAGATATGACCCACACACAGACACACACGGCAGTCCCGAAATAGCTGTAAATTGTACTCTTAGGATTATCGATACAGATAGACAAAGACAAATGCTTTGGCTTCTCTATTCAATAACCGCTTACTAAACCGATTAACCGATTTAACCAACCCGATCGCTGTTTATATAAGGCAAATACGACTCCAAGCACTAACAGACCGCGTATTAGTTTTCGCTTTGCTTACGACGACGAGGACGAGGACGATGATTACTACGGGGAGCAGGGGACCAACCACAAGGTAATGCCCACAGCTTCAGTCAGGCTTTGCCATCTCAAGCGAGATCTCTTACTAATGATACGGTCAAATTATGAATGTAGGGCGGCGGCTCATTGGATGGCTCAAGAAGAGCCAGCGATGTGCATTTCGGACGCGACAGTTCACCCGAACTCGAGCTGGAGGTGAGCGAAAGCGATCCCGATGAGCCCGAAGAGAAGAAAACAGAGCGACGCGAGCGGCGCATGGGCAAAGAGGTGAAGGTGCTGCGCAGCAAACTGACCAAGCTGAAGGTCAAGGAGGAGGCGGCCAAGAAGGAGAAGGATGCACTGAAGCAGGCCATGAAGAAGAATCATGTCATACTCAAGTAATGCAACTTGAAAATATGTTATTATGAAAACATTCCCTACATTCCCTACCCATTCATTCCTCAGAGAGGAGAACAAAAAGTTCAAAAAGCTGGAAAAGGAGGTGCAAAAGATGGCCGCATCAATGAAGCTGGATGAGGACGAGATCGATGGCGAGGACAAGGACGATGAGGAGGCGGCCGAAGAGGAGCAGGAAGAAGACGAGGAGTCTGAGGAGGAATCCGAAGAATCCGAATCAGAGGAGAGCGAGGATGAGTCGGGCAGCGAGTCCGAAGCCGAAGTAAGTTCTAGACTAGAATGCCTCCACCTCTTTAAATTACCCAATGATTTGACTAATAATCACTTACCTCTTGCCTTCTTTCAGGATGCTCCCAATTCCGCCAAGAAAACCAATTTAGAGCCGCGCGTGAAGAAGCACGAGAGCCGCTTTGCGGCAATGAAGAAGTGTAATGTGCTGCTCCAAGCGAATGTGGATAATTTGCAGGATCAAATTTCACAGGTGCGCTCCCGGGCCACCAATCTACAGGACGAGCTAGATGCGGTGATAGCCGATTTGGGTTTCTAAGTCCTCAAATTGGTCATCAATCGCAAAAGCAAAACAAAGGGCTGCGACTGCTTACCCAGGAAAAAAGAATCGAATGTACAACGTGTTTTTTACTGTTTTGCGTAGTGTTCCTTTTTTCAATGTATTTAATTATAATTATATTATCGACATATGTAAGCGCAAGGCACACTATGTAATCACAATCACATCACATTTGCACATTGCTTGGTTTTTATTCAGACTTTCAATTCCTTACTTATTACACCGCCAATTCGCGTTATTTGTTTGTTTTGGGAACTTATTGTATTCAACAAAATATTCTATTTGTTGTGGCAACCGGTGGCGCCGACGCGTTGTTTGCGAAGGAGGGAATAATGATAGGTTATACTATGTTAGTGATATGTTAACGCGGTATCACCGGCTTTTGTAAGAAATTCTGAAGTCACGGCTAGTATCATTCACGGAGGTGTAGAGAAATCACGTATACGGCAGTTCTTTTTATTTATTTGATGAAACACAACTTTTAATACAATTTGAATTATCAATTTTTAGTTATTTTTTGCCTTTCTTCTGACTCTGGTTACCACTGACGCGTTCTCTTTGATACAAGACTGAGCTATGTTAAATACGTAGTAATGTTAAAATACTCTCAGATCTATCGATATACTATCAGCTGTTGCCTTTGCCGCTCCTTTGGCGCCCTCTATAGGAAAACTCACAAATCACAGGTGGAAACATGTTTCTACATATTCAAATTTGGTTAACATGTTTTACTAATCCACAATTGGTATTTATTATTAAGTTTTTTTTTTTTTTAATTCTTTAGTATAAGCATGTATAACAATGTACAAAACAACAACTCAATGCATTTGGCTAAACTAAAATGGTAGAGTCACGTATGTATATATATGTATATGTGTATATCATAATCATATGTGTGAATAGTTCTTTGATGGTATGAGTATCACGCTCGAACTTTAAAAAGTTATATGTACCTAATATATATAGTATGTGAATGTTAATCTAATGGCTCTATCTCCTTCAAATTCTAAGCTGAGCTTTAAATAATCCAAGTCTAAGTCGTGTATATGAATTAGTTATCGTAGTAGTTATTGAGCATTGTGGTCTTCCTCGATGCCCGAAGAGTATTTGATTTGAAACTTTGAGAAACCACTTACATAACTAAATCATTCCATGAACTACAACTACGTCAATCAAGAGGTCTACTCTAGCAGAATGAGGCGCAAACGCTTGCGTAACGACGACTCCCGCGGCAAAGTCATGGCCCACTTCTTCAGAGCAGTCAGCACGACAGAGCTGACGACCATAAGGGCTCCGCAGAGGGAATAGATGGTGGGTGCCTCTCCAAAGAAGAGCATTTGCCAAATGAAGGCGAAGACGATGTCGGCGCAGCGTGCAATGGCCACCGGACCGGCTTGTTCCACCTGCAGCGACAGCGTCAACAAGATTTGGCCCAGAAAACTAAAGATGCCAAGAATGACAACCAACCACCGATCGCGGCCACAGCTAGGCCAACAAACGGCGCCAATGGAGCCACATACAATCAGCGTGTAGACCAAGGCAATAGCTCCAAAGTTGGTCATGATAACGGAGAAATGGAGGTTCTTGAGAGCACGTAGCAGTATGTAAACATTGGCTCCGAACAGCGTGGATGATATGGCAGCAACTGGTCCCCAGATGTCATACGTTTTTTCCGTACTACTTTCATTCTCGTCCTCCTCTGGAGTCGCCTCGCCAAAGATCAAAGGCGGCCGGGTTATGAGAACCACTCCCAGCAGAGTCATGTTAATGGTGACGACGTTAAAGAACGTACATGGCTCCTTAAGGAAGGCGCGCGCGAAGATCGCCACGAATACAGGTGTAGAGAAGATGATAACGCTGGCATCTGCCAGCGGCATGTGACGAAAGGCATAAAAGCTAAGCATCAGTCCAGTGGTGCCCATGAAGCAACGCAATAGCAAGATGACACGTTTACCCTCCGGAAACACCGGCTGTCTGGTGTATATAAGTATTGGGATGGCAGGCAGCAGTACGCCCACGAAGCGGAACGAGGCCAGTTCCATAGGATTGACGTCGACCAAGCCTTTAACTATCACTGAACACAGCGAGAAAAACAGCGATGAGAGCGTGGCCAGTATAATACCCAAATATGGACAGTTCACGCGTCTCTTCAGCAGCTCCAGCCATTCATTCGACGGATTACTCGTGCGAGTTCCCTCCTCGAACTGATGCAGTTCCAAGTTCTCAGGCATTCTGCCGTTATAAAATTGAATTTCTAAGCTAATTTTCGATTCAGTGGCACATTCTGTAGGTATTTAATTAGGTTAGGGCAAATGTGAGAATAACTGCAGATATTAAATTATCCTACCTGTCTATTTGTTTTATTTTATTTTTTTTTTTTCGTTGGAAAAATCGATTTTTCAACTGGGTGGCGTTGTATTTGGAAGCAGGCGGCTGCGGCTGCTAAAATACAACATTTCTTAGCTCCCCATGACTTACTTCACACACTTGCAATTATTGTTTTAGAAACTAGTAGTTATTAACCATTTTTCATACACAAACATTCGATTTTGGCTCTCACAAATCTTTTAAAATAGTTAACAGCTGTCCCCGGCTGCTGCGAGTTTACGGTGCTCGTTAACAGAGTTGCCCATCTGCAGAAATTTTTACATATGTAAGTAAATGAAACTCAACCTACGATAACAGCAAATTAATAACGTAGTGAGCTTTTCAGTGGAATCAGTAATCACATATATTATTTTTGTCAGTTTCAAACACATCGTATCCAAGCATGCGACTCTAAAATATTAAGCTATAATGCAATAATTGTGTTTTTGGGCGGCAAGGCGAGTAGGCTACTTTAATATTATTTATCGGACAATCGGGGCTATTCTTTTCTAATTTCGATATATTTTATAAGTTCATCAACACTTTTCGAGTTCGACTTGCCATGAGTAACCAAACCGTTAACACAAACACCAAGCGCTGGGCCTTGATGGCCGCCAGCTTAGGGCTGGCCTATGTGCTATTGCGTCATAGGCGATCCATTTGGGGAATACTGCGACGTAGCCCTTTCCAGGTGCAGCAGAAGCGTATCGAGGTAATCAGTTCAGTGAACGATTCACAACGCATTGTGGTTGAGCTCAAAAGGTAAGTGTATTCAAGGCGTCTCAAAAATACAGCCCAACTCATAGATTCCTCCTCACAGCCACTGTGAGTCTTTCAAGGTACTTGGCTTTGATTGCGAATGGATCACTGTTGGCGGCACACGTCGACCTGTGGCTCTGCTTCAGTTAAGCTCTCATAAGGGCCTCTGTGCTCTGTTTCGTCTCTGCTGCATGAAACAGATACCTAAGGATTTGCGCGAGTTGCTTGAAGATGAAACCGTGCTAAAGGTCGGCGTTGCCCCACATGACGATGCCATGAAGCTGTCACATGATTTTGGCGTCGGCGTAGCCAGTACTTTTGATTTGCGCTATATGGCTGTAATGGCTGGCTACCAGGCCGAAGGATTAGGCAAACTATCACAAACGCATCTAAACCATGTGCTTGACAAGAACTGGCGCCTCACTTGCTCCAACTGGGAAGCGCCACAGCTCGATGATGCGCAGTTGAACTATGCAGCCGATGATGCACTAGCCGCTGTGGCCATATTTGAAAAGCTGGCCAAGGACCTGGAACCACGTACCTTTTGGGATTGGCGTGAATTGAAGTGCGAGGAGTTGCGCCCGAAAATTGAGCCATTCCTAGATGTGGAGTTCATGAAAGGCTATGCCGCTGGCCTAAGCAAAACCCAGTCAACAAGTTGCGATTCCATGAACCCACTGACGGGTAAGCATAAGCCCGGCAAGAACCCCCAGGAGGCGCAGTCACAGCAACAGCAAGTCCGTAACTTAGGCACTCAGTCAAAAGCTTTCTACGACAACTGTGTACTGCAAGCTCCCGATGGCGAGTTGTTGTGCACAATTGATCGCCGCAAAGCAAGTTGGTATTTGAATCAGAACCTTGGCACCAAGGTCGGCGAAAATCCTTTCACGGTGCGTCTGAACTTTGAGCCTGCTGGACGGGCTGTCGGAGATGTTGGTCGCTATTATCAGACTCCCAAGGAGAACCAGTGTGTGGTGTGTGGACGACGGGATGCGTATGTACGCAAAAATGTGGTGCCCCGCGAATATCGCAAGCACTTTCCCGTCATCATGAAATCCCACACGTCTCACGATATACTCCTTCTTTGTCCCAATTGTCATCTTCTGAGCAACATATCCGATAATAAGATACGCAATAAACTGGCACAAACATGCGACGCACCTTTCGGTCATGGTGACGCAGTGGCCAAGTACCGTGATGATCAACAGCTGAGGTGAGATTTGGAGTATGCAACTTTAATCTAAATTGTAATTAATTGTAATCCTCCGCAGGGAAGTTAAGCTTGCTGGCAAAGCGCTTCTGTCCCAGAGCGATCGAATGCCCAGTGAAAAGGTGAAACACTTGCAGAAAATAGTTTTGGATTACTACACAGATGCCACGGAGATAACCCCAGAGATACTCCAGAAGGCCGCCACTTTAGACTGTCGCGTCGCTAATCAAGATTATCGCCAACATGGCAAAAAAGTTGTTCAAATGTATCGCGACAAATATGGTGGTCTCGTGGAACTGGAGCGTCTATGGCGCGAACATTTCTTACACACCATGCAGCCCAAATTTTTGCCCAAACTATGGAACGTTAACCATAATGCTAATCGCTTGGAACTACGCGCCAGCGAGGGTCGCGTCAATACCGAAGATTTGGTTGTAGCAGGTCTCGAATCGGTAATAAGTTTAAATAAGGTAGCTAAAGATTAGATGTGCGATAGTTGTTTTTTCTATGTTTTGTACGTATTGAATTGAAATTAAAATTGACTACGTATAAATAAGATTATGGATTAACAAGGCAAACAAATTGCAATTATATGCTGGGCATAAAGTAATATTTAAAATTTAGTTGTAAATAAATATAAGTTTTAAAGATTTTAAAATGTATATAGATCATAGATCTGTTTTTCTTACAATACTAAAAGACAGTTCCAAATATTGTGGAATTGACTAGCCAAATATTCAGTAATCATTTTAAAAAGTTATATATTTGTGATGCAATTAGATTCTATATTACGTATCTCCCAAACGGATACAGATTCCTTTAAAGTATACTCCCTTTTCGCACACCAAAGCAGAGTATTTCGAGCAGCGTAAGTTATGGCATTTGTCTACGATCATCTCCTAACTAAACATAAATTTTAGGCTAAAATATCTATACCTATATACACATACTACGTATATATATATATATATATACCGAAAGGTAAACTATATACATTAAATACTGCCGGTGCAAGGAATCGCTAAATGAACTCGAAGCCCTCGTATTTGTAATCGGTCTCGATACGTGTCTCCGGCATTAGAGTTTTGCCTTCTACGTTGAATGCCGTCAGAAAGGTGGAAGTTTTGCCATTGAGCTCCTCGGATTTGAGTGCTACGATTATGGAATCCTGTGTGTGTGGCAGAAATTTAAAGCTGGAAAAGCCGTGAGTGGGCGCTGTATTGGAGGCATCCAATTTAACAGTTTTTATATCATTAAAGGGCTCGTCAGCAGAGATTAACACATTGCAGCCCATGTGTTCGTCTAATGTTTCGTTGTATCTGTAGAGTGAAAAATATGAATCTCAACTTATTACGGGGATTCGATACACTACCCACTTCTCTTTGGAACAGCGACGTGGCAAAAAAAACCACCGCTGATGGATATCTGACCAGACGGCGCTCTCATGGATCATATAGCCAGGCCAACTAATCTGTAGGGATTGCAATCGCAATCTCTTGAAGTTCTCTGCCCAATTGAGGGAACGTATTACGCCTGTAACACTGATTGCTTTCACGAACATGGGATTGTTGTTTTCGTAATCACCCATGCTGGTAGTCCACTCCTTGCCCATGGAGCCTACATACAGAGTATGCTGTTTTACAGTAGCCCACTCCGATTTGAAGCCCTTGGCACTGTGTCCGTCACCATCGAGCAGTATCACCCAGGGTATGGGCTTGTCATTGGTCAACTCGTAGACGAGCCCCGTACGGTCGTCGAAGCTCAATAGCTTTCCATTGAATGTGACTAGTTCGGAAAGCTCCATGCCGCGTCCCTTCAGCGCAAAAGAGGACTCCAGGGGAACAGGCGCGCCAGTATCCCAGTTAATTTGCAGCTCGTTATTTTTTGGCAGATAAGTAAGATAACCCTTTTTAAGATAACTGCGCCACGTTGTACTGCCGTCGCCTTTGACAACTTTCGAGTTGGTATCTAGATCTGCAATCATACCGATGCGATAGCTGATAACGCCGCCTTGGACGCTCAATGGCGATGTCAGTGGATACGTTGCATTGTACGGTGTTGCGAGGCTAGGGCTCTGCTGCGGATCGACGTAATGACTACGTAGCCAATAACCATCCGAGGAGCTGCGACTGCCTTGGCGCGCATATAGGAACAGCATTACCAGTACCAAGGTACAAAACACAAGCAAGGCAAAATGGTAATTGAAACGGACGGTGCGATTGCCAATTCTATAGGTAGGTGTACGCAGGGCTGTACGCCAGTCACGCATATTCATGGTGCGTGGCGTGTTTTCCAGATCCCTGTACGCGTACGCTGTGTTCTGCATTTATAACTTTGAATTTTGGCAGCGTGGCAGCGAATTGGCATGAACTGCAGCCAGCTATTTCCGACGTGTGTTCGTTTCTTGGTTTCGTTGTTTAGATTCCGCCAGCGATGTCATATCGATAATTGCCAACAGTACAAAACAGCTGACCTTTACCGATTGCGATAACACACCCTTTGACGAATCGAAATGAGTGTATCTCAGCTTCTCATCGATTTATCTTAATTGGTAGGAAGTTAGTGCGCGATATTTAACAATTTTAAAAAGAGTGTACTTAATTATAATAATCTCATGTAATTTACTTTAAACAATATTTATGTATTCAAACAACTATTGAGATATAAAGAAGATGTGCTTTAAGCGTAACGCCAGCCGGAGTAGCTTAAGTATATATGCAAGTAAGTATATATGCATATATATGCAAGCGAAGCGAAAATTCAAGCATGTTTATATCCATAATAGTCGTAAAAATAAAAATAGCAATGGCTTTAAAGCGAGAATGAGTTAAAAACAAATAAAACAACTTAACTATAGCGAACATGCTCAAAGTACTCGCGCCCATCAAATCGTTCAAACATTCATACAATTTCGTTGTTCTTGTGCGTAATATTAGTTGCTGTGCTTACAGTTTATTTAATTTTCTCACGTCGCGTATTTTATGAGGTATTTCTTAAATTTCCTTATCCTCTTGGTCTTCCCCTTAAGCACAAGTTTTAAGTTTCAAAATAAGAATAGAGCATAGAATAAGAATATTAAAAAATTTACCAACATAATAAAAGCGATATAAAAATGCCGCTCAGCAATATATAGGCCAAGTTACTTCACGATAAATATCGACGTGCCACCTCTTCCATTGCAGTGACTCAGTTGATTTTTGCACAGTTTGATAGAGTATCGATACTCCAAATGTCAATACTTTAAAACGCCGCTTATTTTTGCAATAAGAGAAAGAAAAATTTATTTTCCCTAAGTAAGGGACCGGCAATTGAATACTTACATGTGGAGACGTTTTAAACAACTAACTTCTATTATTAGTACTGCCGTGCAGAGACGCCAAACGAGTACTATGTCTGAACCATGTGTTAACGGTAGTCGCGCAGCAATTGCGCGCTTGCGGGAATTCGGATATGCATTTAATGAAGGTAATTGATTATATTTTCAGTTATTTTATTACACACACTGAACTTTTGAGACTGTTCAATTATAGCTGGTGAACTGCGCAAAATAGATGCTGCCACCGGAAAGCCTGGCCCAAAGCCCTACGAATTCAAAATAAGCGACAATCATTCGAAGAATCAGGAACATTACGAGCAACTGGCTAATCAGATACCCGAAATAATTTATGAGCTTCTGGAAAAGAATGGATTGCAGAGAACGTATATACCAATTGGAGAACCTATCGAACGCTCCACATTTGTGTTCACACAACCCAAGCCCCTGGCCCGTCCAAAGAAACTTCTTGTGCTTATACACGGCAGCGGCTATGTGCTAGCCGGGCAATGGGCAAGGAGGTAGGCATAAATGCCGATGCATTTATAGACGAAGTTGAAACCGTGTAGATAATTTTCCAGTAAGCCTACAAATTGCTAACGCCAATTTATTCCCTTAATTCCTTGTAGATTAATTATCAACAATTCCTTAGAGCACGGCACGCAACTGCCTTATATACAACGCGCCCAGAAGCTGGGCTATGATATACTCGTAACCAATACGAATGATACTACACGCACTATAAATGGCAAGAAAACGCCCATCAAAGGAGTGGAAAATTCCATGAGTCATGCTGCTTACGTGTGGGAGCACATTATCATGCCGTCCCGTCCCGAAAGTGTGGCAATTGTAGCCCATAGCTTTGGAGCCGCCGTGTGCACATCTCTGGTAAATGAAGATGATGTTGCATCCAGAAGGTTTATAATGTTCGTTATTTTAACAGGTGGAAAAATTTACGAAATTCTTTAAGGAAAAAGTCTATGCCATCGCGCTAACCGACGGGACAGTGGGTTATCCACCCGCTGGCTGTCAAAACTATTTTGTGGACGTGGCTTGCAATTGGGTGTCTAGCCATGAACCGCTCGATACAGATCTGACGCGGGGTGATAAGGAGAAGAATATAACTAGTGTGTCTGCAGGACATCCTGAACACGAATGGACCTCCTTTGCGGCTATTGAATCCGTCTTTAAATTTCTAGAGCAAAAATATGAGAATTTCATACGAAACAAATAGACAGCTCGAAATTCAACTTGTTACTCATTTCCTAAAAATTTCGACTGTGCTGTACATCATCATATCATCCAACTACATGTGACACTTATCCCTTTACACCAAGGACCAGCACAAACTATCGATTTGCAATGCATAAATCAAATGGCGCAGCAGTTTCTCATGATAAAACTCCCTCATAACTCGCTTCGATATGTCACAAGCAATCACATCAAGGCAATTTAATTTGATTTTCGGCAGTTTGGCACATTCCCTGTGAGTTAATCAACTTGATGGCTGATGTATCGGTCACGATAAAACAAAAGTGTCTCACATGTCCAGTCAACAAGCGGCTAAAAAACCACCGACCCACGTCCCCACGGCCAAGGCTTATAAGTTGTCTTCTCTCGATAAGACGAGCATTTGACCGTTGGGGTGGATAAAAAAAAACCGAAGAACCACAGCTCGTTTCGCTTTGGCGCCGGCTATTCCCAGCTACCCCCTGCTGCACACTTCCACACACACACATACGAACACCGTTTAACAAAGTGCGTCATAAAAAATGTCCCTGGTGTATTTGCAGTGTTCGAAGTTTGCACCTAGCGCAGATTTCATCCAGCATATCTCAAATGCTTCCTGGTATGTAAATAAAATCTTTTGTCTCTAAAAATCTGAATGCAAATGCAAAATGATATACACAAAATGGGGAAAATTCTGATCATAGTTTTCCTGTTCATTTCACCCCCATTAACATTGTTGTCTGAAACATGATCGCCCTTAGCGTCCGTGTTACTTATACACTATAAACTACAACTCAACTAGGCGATAAACTTTATGAAAGTTGAAAAATTCCGAAAGGTTAATAAAGTAAATCAACAATTTATTTTAAATTATTTACTTAAAATGCTATTTACATCGCGTTAAGAATAGGTCTTTAAATATTTGGCATGCATTCATTAAGTACTTTTAATGCTATGTCTTAACTTGAAATAGTTATTTCTTACGTATTATTATATATTTTATGTTCTTTTGAAAAACTTAGTTTGGTTGTAATTTTTTCTGTTGTTAATTTATTTTTGTTTTCATTGTGCTTTTATATTTGAAAGTATTTTATTTTCCGCATATTTTATATGTGCTATTATCTATATTTATCTAACTGCAATATTCTTAGACATTCCTTCATAATTTCGTTCGTCTTTGTAATATATTCAGCATTTAGTCATATTCCTTTCTTATAGGTTTTTAATTATTACTTTTGTCAGAAAGCTCACCTGACAAAGGTAAACCCTCAAGTAGTAACTCGATAAGTGCTGCCACAGACGTTTATCTTTGGCATTAAGACCAAAACTTAATACCCACAAAGCAAAGACAGTCAAATGGCAAGGGAAAGCATGCGAGAGAGGGCGAAATAGGGAAAGAGCAAATGATTGTGTGTGTGTAAGCGAGAGGGAGAAAGAGAGAGAGAGTGAGAGAGAGAGCTGCAGACGACAGCCGGCAGTTGGTTGGGTCTGCTCGATGGGTGGGTCCGTGGCAACGGCAACCCTACAAATGTAGCTCTCCCTCCCACGCGCCTGCTGTCCCTCCTCTTCTTCGTCGTCCGCTTCGCTTGTATACATTATCGCTGTCATGGCCGCAGTCATGGCTTCTGCTCCACCTTAGGACATTCTATATGTATACGGAGTCGACATCGTTCACTTCGTTGTCGTCCTATGGCAGGCAGCTATCTACACTTTGACTCACCCACATAGCGGCGAGGTTAGACGAGGATGGCATTAGTTTAGTCGGAGTGCGAGAGTTCGTGTATCCTTCGTATCCAGAGATGGCTGGGTTTTTGTGTGGGTTCAGGAATGGGTCATGCGCCTGGAGCACATATCTCACTCGCACATATACAATAGCTTCCCTTTTTAATCTGTTCTATTTTCCTTTTTTTGCGGGTGGGGGGGGGGGGGGGGGAGAGTCGAGTCCTGCTGCCCCATACTAAATAAAAACAAAAGTCACAGCCTCAGTTTAAATTAAGGCAACAAATGCCAGTCTTAAGAAAGGGTTCACTTTTTGTGGTATTTTCTCAGGCAACAATAGCTGGCAATTACTTAAAATAATCATTGTTATTCTCGTGGTTATTTGATAAGATCTTTAAGCGTCTGCACATGCGAGACGTCCTTCACATGGGCAGAACCCTTTCGTAGTGTTGATTTCAAGACTGAGCTATTTGTTGAACGCTGCCATTAAAGATTTCCATTTTAGATTGGAAAGTGAGCTTAAGAAGCAAATTTATTTTGTCTGCGAATTATTGAGCCTGTCGGAGTTGAGAAAATGGATGCTTTACTGAGATCGAATATATTAAGTATCCTGAAGCTGTTGCAAGCTGTTGTTTTTTTCTTTTTCATAGAGTATGCTCGATTTCTAATGAATATCTTCATTCATAAATCATAAATCAAAAGAGAGAAAAAAGAATAGAGTTTGCAACTCCATAGAAAATGCAATTTTAAATAACGGATACAAAAAATTCAAGTCCCGCCGCAATATCCGTTGTTATTGTGCCTGGACTTTATTGCTTGAAAAAGTTCAAGCGATGTCATTCAAAAAGTCATAAATAATAATGTTTTCCAATAAATGTTCACATATGAGCGCGCACGCACTTGACTGCCTCGCCCTCTCCCGCTCAGGCATACGCACACGGTCGTAGGCGGTTGGCAAACCAATTGAACCCGCGCCACCCATCGCCCTTAGCCACTGAGCCACAAGTGGATGATGGCTCTCCGGAGTGACCGTTGCTCAACCTCGGCTCGTGGCTTTTTGGCTAAAAGGGCGCCCAACTGTGCCTCATAAGTTACAAGGTCGTTTTTACAAAGAACCATTAGGAATTCTTTCTTTCTTTTTTTTCGTACGATTTTCTCTCATTTTTTATATATATAATTTAATGCTCGTGTGTGACGAATCTTTATGGCTGACAAATGATTGATGCGTTTGTTGGCATTTCCTGTTAAATGTCATTAAAAACGTTTGTATTATCCGCTTTAAAGACACGACTCGTTATTAAAGCCAATTTGTTTGAGGGCGCTCAAACTCTTGGCCTAAAACTACGCCGAGATGCGAGTTTAACATTAAAATAATATCAAATAAGATTAGATAGCATTGTGTCGTCTTATGGCCACGACTGTGCTCAAGGAAAAACAAGCAATTTAACAAATTGCATCATTTGCACCCCTTTCACTTGAAAGGGCCGGCGCGGCACAGTGTGACCACACGAACAGATCTCTTAGTTGACTGCAATGATCCATGATTATTATTATTATTATTATTATGTTTGCTTTACTACTGGCTTAAGTTGTAGATTTGTAATTAATTAACGATATTTATATTTAAAACCTGTATTGCTTGTGATTTTCGTGAGTTGGTCCCACTGTGCGCCACATTTTAAAATTCAGCCGCTGCCCGGCTGCCAGGCAAAGCCACACAAATCACAGTAAATACAATAACAAAAGGGAAACCTCTGGCACTCGCCGGAACGTAAATGTTGTACAATGTTAAACTTATTTGCGGTTTATGTCCTCTTGTTGTGGGCGGCTGAGGCGACAAAAAGGACCTCGAAAGCCAATAAAACGATTTTTTTCCCGCCGACTATCTAACTGCGAGTATCTATGAATTGTTAAAGGACTATTGAAGTGCTTGGCCGCCTCGGTTGACAGCTGGCGAGGGGCGGCCATCAACCCGGCCGCGATATAAGAGATAATAGTATCATCAACACCAACCGATACCCCAACCCCCTTCCACTCTTTACTGTGCCCTTGGGCTACGCCTGGAAAAGGACAATGTCTGAGCATTTATTTATTGTGGGCGTTGCTGGCTCTGAGGCATTGGCTTTGGCCAATGTTCGCCGTTCCAGCTGGATTTAGTGGGTGTCAAGCAATAACAACGCGCCTTGGATTCATGATAACAACTTTTCCAAGACCTAATTTGCATGGGGTATACTCGAGAAATAAAAAATAATCTAACGGTGAGTGCGGTCGCAACTTTAAGCTTTTGAAGTTGTCTTGTTGTTGCTGCGGCGACTGACAGATTTTTCACGCACATTTAAAAAACATTTAAAAAACCATTAAATGTTTTCTTCGCGACGATTTTTCCCGGATTTGTTTTTCTTCTCTTTTTTACCTTTTTTTTTTCTTTCTGTTTGCCTGTATCACACCCTATTTTTTATTTGTTTTGCTTACGTTTTAGCACGGCTTCCGCAGGACTCTGTATCCTTGAATGCCCTGCAGCAGAGGATTGGAGCCTGCTGGAGATGAGTTGGCCAGAGATAAGGTAAGTGTATGAAAAATGTTATATTATCTATATATTATTGTATTGGATTAATAATGCAATATATGGAGCCTCCTGTCAAATCTCTTTCTCTTTCCATCTACGCTGAGGCATTTCCTCGCTCTGCCTGCAGTTCCGTCTGTTTACGTTTTTTCGTACACCTTGAGAGGGCATCTACTGGTTGGTCACTCCCTGCCGAGTGGAAAATTCTCTGTTTTTCTGCCCATTTGAGGTTTTTTGTTGTTGTTTTTGTTGTTGCAATTCTGTCTAATCTTTGCGCCATTTATTTACAGTTGATTAACACGCGACTGACATTTGTTTGACTTTATTTTTCTTTTGTGGGAAATTAAAATGCGAGTTGCGCCACGACAAAAAATATGAACTGTGCGGTCTGTGGCAAGTCCTTTTGCGGCGGCTGCGGCAACGTTAGCGGCAGCTTTTTGACTTTGGCCTTTATTTTTTGCACAAAAATTATTCATTTGTAGAAAATTGCGACGGCGTTTGCTTGTGCTTGGCCCCCGGCCTGGATCGCCTGTTCTTGTGGCCCTGGCCGTGGTCCTGCCCTGGCCCTGGCCCTAGCCGCAGGCCAAACTGATTAATAAACCAAACGTCAAATGCGCACAATGGGCACGCATCAGCGTGGCCAACCCCGGCATCGGGACAGGGGGGAGCAGCCCGAATCCGGGAGCAGCTGTCATCCGTGTGTCATATTCAAATGGGAAGCGAGGAGGAGACGGAGAAGATGAAGGAGACAGAGTGGGAGGGGGGAGTGCCCGATGACTTGGTCACATCCTGTTCCAGCCGCTGTTCATCCTTGGCAAGTGCCAAGTAGGCCTCGCCGCATTGTTGTCAACTTGACTCTTGAATAGATTTCGCATGTTTCTTTTGCAGAGGGCGTTGGCCATTGTCATCTGCTGCTGGGTCACAGTTGGCTGCCATTTGGCCACCAAATTATTTGCATATTAAAAATGCCACAAAGAGCTGAACTAGAAAGAAATGCTAAAGAAATCGAGCTGAAAATGTGTGCAGAAAACAAAAAAAAAAAAAGAGAAAAGAAATGTTGAAGCTTTTGAAAGTTTGAATTGGCCCATATACGACGAGTCTATACTCTATATTCCCTTCCGCATTTTCATACACACTTCGATATCCTTGATTAGTGTTGGCCGTAAAACAATCTCAAGTTCACTTTATCGTAAAAAAGTGACCCTGGGGCATAGCAAAACGATGTGATTTATAAACATTAAGATTTATGTATGATTGCGCTTGTCAAACACACTCCCATACACACACGCCCACAGGCACACGCCCACCTACTCAGGGCGGCCATAAAAATGATAAACAAAAAATAGCTCTACTTTAATATTATTTTCGATTTTTTTTTTTTGCTGTGCTTACTATTTGGTCATTTAATGGGCTCCTCTAATGGTTTTATTTATGGAGTGTTTAGTGTTTTGGTCCATTTGAAACAATACAAAACAGGCGCGAATCCTGAAGCCTGTCTGATATGGTAGGCTGTGCCCAGTGCTTACGCATGTCCTGCGGCGAAACCAATCCGTATCGAATCACAAGGTCCTGGGCTGGACTTTTCTGCTTTTAGCCAAAAGCAAAAAGTCATCTATCAAGCCGGGTCAGGGGAGGGGGTCGGCCCTGAGTTGAGGTCTGGTCTTTACGTGATGTTCGTGGGAAGCTCAGCTATTGACAAGAATATTATTTTATATTTTTGAAAGTAAGATTTCTGAAAAAAAAATTACAAAATTACAGAAAGCTAAGCTGAACTTATGAATACAAAAGTTATAGGAATTAATGAATTCTAAAGCCTAAACTCTAGCTTACATTTTCCTAAACATTCCTCGATTTGTTCTTTTCTTGTTCTTTTCCATAAATATTCACTTGGGTTCCATGTCGAATCCCGTTTCCTTATGTTAAAGTTTTTCTTTGCTCTCACACTCGAAATTATTACTCAATTTTCAAATTCAATTTGTCACTCATAAATTTCACGCTGTATTAAAATAAATTTGTGACAATTGAAAATTCAAGTGGTTGCTAGAAAAAAGAAGAAGCAAACTTTTTCGAATGTGTCGAAAATGTTGCGAAATTTATGGCGAAATTGGGAAAAGTTTGGGGCGGGTTATACGGCTTTGGTCTGTCGGAGTTAAGCGGCGGCGGCCTCTGCACTGGCACACGACTTGCATGTCAATGGGCCTGGCTAGACCCGGACACGGGGCGGACAGTGCCACGCCCCAACCAGAAGGCAGCGCTGGGCGGGCACTCTCACAATGTCGCGTTAAATTTGCACAGTTTTTTTTTTGTCGAGCAGGGTTGGGCGGGGTGGGTGGGGGAGTTGGGGGGGAGGCAGGAAAAAAGTTCACTCGCTGTGCAAATTGTGAACTTCTGTTTCGCTTTTGTGGAATTCATATATTTGAGCAGGGTCTGTGCGAAGGGGGGAAGGGGGCCCAAGCGTGTCCACATAAATAACAAAATTTAAGAACAAAATATCAATATCCACTTTGCGGTACGCCAACTGCATGAGAATAAGGCTACCGTTATAGCGACAGTCTGGCAACGTCTCGACTCGGAGCCGGCATTTTGAATTTCAAATTCAAAATTCTATTTCTCACTTTTGTTTTGCATAATTTCAATTCGCTAGCGGCGACATATTGCGCGGCTAGTTTTCAGCTTTTCAGTTCTCCTCCTGCGCGATTTTCCACCGTAAACTTGGGAAACTCCACGCGTATCAATGTAGGGAAGCACTGAAGTGAAATGAGATCAAATTATGTAAGTGAAGCTGGAGGTAATTTTGCTACTTTCTCCAAACTATTTCTTGGGAGTTGAAGGTAGACTTCAAAGCTAGGATTCAAGTCCGATTTAAACCAGACTTTATCTCGTAAATCTCTTTAGTTATAGCTTGCATTCAACGCGCCCTTAATGTGAAGTTTTAAAGAAAACTTAATGCTAATGCCCAACATTCAATTTAGCATTCCATTTCTTCAGTCTTGTACTTGTGCTTAATGCAAGCCAAGGCAAGGAAAATTTAGAATATAGATAATATATAATCTTGAAGAGTATCTTCAGCAAGATTTCCGCTTTAGGCCAAGACTTTTCGACTGTTCTATTTCAACTTCCCCAATTATTTTCTTAGGATTCGACCCATTTGTCTGCGTTCAAATTGAAATATTTTTAATAACTCTCTCAGAAGCCTAGCCTGAGTCTATCTAATATTTTATGGAGATCGTCGTAATATCCATCTAATCTGTATATTATTTTTACCCTAAATAAAATTTAAAATTGTAGAAAAGTCCAAGCGGCATATCTTTATGATACAGCATAAAAAAATGCAGCCAGCCAGCTCCTTTCCTCTCCCCCACTTTCTCTCTCTCTCTCTCTCTCTGTCTCCCCCTCAGACTGAGCTGGTCATAAGCCAAATTTAATTTGTTCGCATATGACATTTACGTGGATATTCAAATCGCTTCGTTTCTGTCATACTTCACTGGCTTTGATGTACATCCGGCTATAGAAAGAGAGAGATAGAGAGAGAGAGGAGAGAGAAAGGGGGCTTGAGGTCTCGTTGCGCATTCAAAAAAGGTTTCGCTAGATTAATTTAGGGTCATGCATATAACATCATTTTTTATGCCGCCCGAGTGGGTGGTTGCAACCGCAATCAACTGCCGCACGAAGCTTTTTATGTCAGAGTCTCAAGGCAAGCCGGCCGGCTCATATGTGAACTTTATTATTTATTGGCAAAAGTCTTTTAAAGGAGAAAGTCCTTTGCTTTGATGGCTTAAGCCTTTGCATCAGCTGAATGCTCTTAATTTATGGCCCAAATGTGGTCGCATATGTTTCAAAAAGTTTGCTTAATTATGGCAACTCTTAAAACTAGCTAAAAATCGAGCTACAAATTGGACAAAATGTTCTCATTTATTACATGGAACAAATGCGAACGGGCTCAGAGTTCTTGGGTCGTTCATTCAAAATGAGGAACATTCGGCGTCTGGGCCTCTTTGGGTTTTTCTGCCCCGGGCAGGATTCCACTTTCGATCGGGGTATAATCATCGTGGCAGGGCCTCGGATATTGATGAAGCTCAGCTGCAGCTGCTTAGGTTTTTCCCTTCTCTCTGATCTGCCACAAGTTGGCTCACCCGCATTGGGCCTATCGAATGTCCTGCGCGGCCCATTCGATCTGCGAGCCGGACAGCTCGCCTCGGCATCGTCCAGGGAATCCAGCAGTTTGTAGGCGCCCGCCGAGCCGCAGCTCAAGGCAAAGATAATCGCAGCGAGGCCCCAAAGAAAATGCGTCCGCATTTCACAATTATTTCAACTCAACTGACAATTGCGGGCTAAAATATATGTATATTTATGTTAACTGATCTTGAACTTTTGGCCACACCAGAAAATGGGCAAATGCAGCTGATTAAACATATTAAGAAGTCGTCTTTAAATAACTTACAAAAATAAGTATGAAAGTTGCGAAAAAATATTATATTTTCGGCTTGCCTCGGCTCTCGCCTTGGGGGCGTGCGCCAAGTGAAAGCAGTTAAATGTAATGTACTACCCGCACACGTAACTGTCATTTGTATTGCCTGCGTTTGGCTCCCCACGCATACGCAGCGGTGGAGAGCGGGAGGGGGGCGTGGTCCTCTCGCTCTCTGGGGGCCTGTTCCGGAAATCATTCCGTAAGTGACAATCGCGCGTGAATCTGTTACCTTATGAAAGTGACATGAATTCTAAAAGCGTTGCGGCCCGGCGGCACATTAACACATTTCTATCCCGGGTGGCATATCCCGTGGCGCCAGCCGCCAGAGTGGGCGTTATAATTTTTTAAGTGACTTCTTTTATTTGCATTTCAAAACCAGCGAGAGAGAGAGAGAGAGAGAGAGAGAGAGAGAGAGAGAGAGAAACTGTCTAGCGGGAATTACGCTGCATATATTAAGCTCACAAGGAGCCACTTATATAGGGAGCGCGACATAGTTATACTTTTACATTTTTCTTGTTAGCTTCTTCTCTTTGGCTTTCCATAATGTCCATCTCCTTATCGATCCACTTGACGTATGTGCTGGTGCGTGTAAAGGCAAAGGGCTTGCCCGCCTCGCAGGGCTGACGTCCATAGGAGAGCAAGCCATAGATTGCGAACGACTTCATGTCTAGCAGCGGTCCTCCCGAATCGCCCTGCAAGAAATCGACATATCGTCTGTTTATATCTGAAGATTGAAGAATCGTTAGTTTCCACTCACATCGCATGCGCTGCGTGGCCCCGCTGTATTCACGGCACAAATCTCTGAGTTTGTCAGATATTTAAATCGATAGTCCACGAAGCAAGTCTCATCTTTTATCGTGCGAAAGGGCACAGTTTCGATGTTCTTAGCTTTGCCCGGTTGGGTGCGGCCCCAGCCTACAAGTTCCACCTGCATGTCTTCGGCTTTTCGGGTCGAATTGCGAAACTCGAGAGCCCCGACGCGAATGTTGTCAATGGGTAAGGGAGTTGCCAATTGCACCAGTGCAATGTCATGGCCCCTGAACGGATAGAAGTCTGGATGCTTCTTGAAGGCATTGACGTGTACCCGCAGGGCCGTCGAGTTAAATAGCTGATCCGTTCCTGCCACCACAAATAGATCCTTTGCTTTCAGGTTTTTGTGCTTGATGAAACAGTGGGCCGCCGTTAACAAGAATAGCTCGTTTATTATTGTAGCTCCGCAGAGATGCGAATACTTTCCATTCTCCAACATCTGTATGGATGCTATAAATGGATATGATACGGGACCTGGCTTGGCCGGGACTGGATCAGTGGATTGTCCTATTGCGTTGGGTGTTTCCTCGGCCTCATTGTCAGAAGACAAAAATATGGCGGTGACTTCATTCGAGCTGGCTAAAGAAAATTCTAATTGTGCCTTCCCTTCGAATCAAACTTCTTCTGACCTACCATTGTCGAGCACTCTTCCATCTTTCCCGAGACAGAGAGTTAATATGAGTAGCACGATATGAAGGCTCATGGCTTACCGTAAAGAACTGACAAACATTTGCCCTAGACCTCTTAAGCTTATATAATTGACCGTGTAATATGATTAATATGCGCATCATTTCATTAGTCATAAGATTGGCTATGGAACTCCAACCTTGCCAAACTCTCAACGGAGTCCAAGTCCGGTCGATCAAAGTCCGGTCTTGAGTCGAAGATAGATTTTGGTGTATGCAGGCCATGCGAGAGATCAAATAATCTATGCGAATAGACATTAGCCTGGAACAGCTTTAATATATCCATAGGTATTCATTACGATCTCTTTGCTTCTTTGCTG